>CM052708.1:98148008-98165423 GCA_028551405.1 Uromys caudimaculatus
GTTGTTTCCAGCTTCTGGCTATTATAAATATGGCTGCTATGAACATGGTGGAGCATGTGTCTTTATTACATGTTGGAGCATCTTCTGGGTATATGCCCAGGAGAGGTATAGCTGGGTTCTCAGGTAGTATTATGTCCATTTTTCTGAGGGTCCGCCAAACTGATTTCCAGAGTGGTTGTACCAACTTGCAATCCCACCAACAGTGGAGAAGTGTTCCTCTCCGCATCCTCGTCAGCATCTGCTGTCACCTGAGTTTTTGAACTTGGCCATTCTGACTGGTGTGAGGTGGAATCTCAGACTTGTTTTGATTTGCATTTCCCTGATGACTAGGAATGTTGAGCATTTCTTTAGGTGTTTCTCAGCCCTGCGAATTTCCTCAGTTGAGAATTCTCTACTTAGCTCTGTTCCCCATTTTTTGATGGGGTTATTTGGTTTTTTGGAGTCTAACTTCTTGAGTTCTTTGTAAATATTGGATATTAGCCCTCTATCTGACATAGGATTGGTTAAGATCTTTTCCCAATCTGTTGGTTGCCATTTTGTCCTATTGACAGTGTCCTTTGCACACCAGGGGCTTATGCTCTAAGATCAAGAATAGACAAATGGGACCTCATGAAACTGCAGAGCAAGCTGAGTTCTACCACATCAATCATCAATCAAGAAAACATATCATAGGCTTGCCAACAGGCCAGTGTTATGGGAACATTTTCTTATATCTGGCCACCTCTTCCAAAATGATTTCAGCTTGCGTCAAGTTGACATCAAGCTAGCCAGCACAAAATCTATATCCAGAGGTGTATTTTCTTAGTTATTTCTTTAATTTAATTTTTCTTACATCTTAATTTTTTGGGACAGGGTCTCACTTTCTAACACAAACCAGCTTCAACTCACTATGTAGCCCATGTTAAACCTCCTGCTTCAGCTTCATGGGTTCTGGGATTATAGATATGGACCCCCAATACCTTGCTTTACAGGCATAAGTCTTTAAAGGGACTTCTGTAATGGTCTGCTGCATTGAATAGGAAAAATAATTTCACTCATTCCCATCTTACACCCACTCCAAAAGAACAAACCATCCTTTGCCCAAATTTTCTTTAATTTTAAAGCCTCAAAGCATAAAGATGATAATTGAGAAGCAGAGTGACCAGCAGAGGCACTTTGTATGACCAGAGGCCACACAGGCTGCCAGAACTCCAGGCAGGCTGCCTACTCATGGAAATTCCCCACTCTTTCAATTCCCTCCATGTAATCTCTCTACCCCTCCTCATTACTGTGTCTCAATCCTCAATACTGGTGGAGACCCCCTGTTAACCACAAGTCACAGCAACTGAAAGACCAGAGAGAAACCAAGAAACAAAACACCCATCCAACAAAATCAAACTCAGAAATCAGCATGGTAGACTTATGAATACTCCAAACCAAGATACCAGCATAAGAACACAATGAATAACAACCAATGCAATATGAAACCATCACAGCTCAGCTGTCCTATTATAGGAAGCCCTAGATACTCCAATATAGCTGAAGCACAAAAAAAACCTTAAAACTAACTTTGTGGAGACGATAGAAATTCTTAAAGAGGAAATGAACCAATCCCTTAAAGAAAACCAAGAAAAACAAACAGTTGAAAGAAAGGAATACCTGAAAAGTATTCATTTTCAAGACCTGAAAATGAAAATACAACCAATAAAAAAACACAAACTGAGTGAATTAAGGAAATAAAAAATTTAAGTATGCAAACAGGACCTACAGAGGCAAGCTTCATCAACAGAATACGAGGCATGGATGAGATAATCTCAGATGTAGAATACATAATAGAAGAAATAGATACATTTGTCAAAGAAAATGTTAAATCTGAAAATGTTCTGACACAAAACTTCCAGGAAATTTGGGACACTATGAAAAGAACTAGCATAAGAATAATAGGAATAGAAGAAGGAGAAGAATCTCAACTCAAAGACCCAGAAAATTGTTTCAACAAAATCATTGGGAAAAATATTTTCTAACCTAAGGAGCTGCCTAGAAAAATACAAGAAGCTGACAGAACACCAAATAGATTGGACCAGAAAAGAAAGTCCTATTAACCACACAATAATCAAAACACTAAATATACAGAGCAAAGAAAGAATGTTAAAAACTACAAGGGGAAAAGTCCAAGTAGGCAGACCTAGTAGAATTACACCCAGCCTCTCAATGAAGACTCTAAGAACCAGAAGGGCCTGGGCAGATATCTTGTAGACTTTACAAAACCCTGGATTCCAGCCCGAACTACTATACCCAGTAAAACTTTCAATTACTATAGACGGAGAAAACAAGATATTTCATGATAAAGTCAAATTTAAACAATGTCTATCCACAAATACAGTCCTACAGAAGGTACTAAAAGGAAAACTCCAACCAAATGTGGTTAACTGGACCCATGAAAACACAGAAAATGATAATCTCACATGAATAAAACCAAAGGAAACACATACCACCACTACCACTACCACCACCACCAACAACAACAACTACTGCTACTGCTACTACTACACAATAACAGGAATCAGCAATTATTGATCATTGATATATCTTATTATCAATGGTCTCAAATCCCCATTAAAAAGGCACAGACTAATAAAAAGGATACAAAGACAGGATCCATCCTCCTGATGAATACAAGAAACACACCTCAACATTAACAATAGACATTGCCTCGGAGTAAAATATTGGAGAAAGATTTTCCAAGTAAATGGATGTAGGAATCAAGTTGGTGTAGCCTTTCTAATATCTAACAAAATAGACTCCAAACAAAAATTAATCACAAAAGACAATGAAGGACACTTCATATTCATCAAATGAAAAATCCACAAAGTTGATTTTTCAATTCTTGCATATATACCCAAAATGTAATGGCACCAACATTTGTAAAATAAACATTACTAAAGCTTAAATCACATAGTTACCATCACACATTGATAATGAGAGACTTCAGTGCCAAACCTTCAACAAAAGACAGGTCATTCAGCCAAAAACTAAACAGAATAATACTGGAGCTAACAGACATTATAAATCAAATAGACCTAACAGATGTCTACAGAATATTTCACTCAAACTCAAGTGACTATGCCTTCTTCTCAGCACTTCACAGAACTTTCTTCAACATTGATCAAACACTCAGTTGCAAACCAAGTCTCAACAGATAAAGGAAATTTGAAATGACTTGTGGTACACTATCAGATCACAATGGACTGAGGCTGGATGTTAACAAGAGGAACAACAGAAAGCCTTCACACTCATGGAACCTGAACAAATCTCTCCTGAGTGAAAACTAGGTCAACACAGAAATAAAGAAAGAAACTAAAGGCTTTCTGAAAGTCAACGAAAATAAGTGCATGGCATATCCAAATTTATGGGACATAATGGAAGTAGTGCTAAGAGGAAAGTTCAAAGCACTAAGCACCTACAGGGAAGAATTAGAGCTATTTTGTACTAGCAACTTAACAGCACACCTGAAAGCTCTAGAAGAAGGAGAGGTAAGCACACCTAAGAAGATTAAATGACAGGAAACAGTTAAACTGAGGGCTGAAATCAATGAAATATAAACAAATAATCCAGGGAATCAATGAAATGAAGAGTTGGTTCTTTTATAAAGTGAAGAGGATGGAGATGCCCTTATCTAAACTAACTAAAAGATACAGAAAGAATATCTAAACTAGCAAGGTCAGAGAAGAAATGGGGACATGGCAGCAGACACCAGGAAAATCTAAAGAATCATTAGGTCACACGTAGGAAATCTATCCTCCACTAAATTGGAAAATCTAGAAGAAATGGATGATTTATGGATGCCACTTACAAAAGTTAAATCAAACTCAGATAACCATTTAAATAGATCTGTAGCCCCTGAGAAAATAGAAGCAGTCACTGAGAGTCTCTCCCCCACCCCCACCCCACCCCCCCCAAAAAAAGCCTGGAATAAGATGGTTTGGAAACAGAATTCTAATAGACTTATAGAAAGGTGCTAACAGAAATATCTCTCAAGTTATACCACAAAGTAAATACAGAAGAAACATTGCCAAATTTATTTTGGGAGCCCTAAATATCTAAACCTCACAGAGATTCAACAAAGAAAAAGAACTGCAAATCAAGTTCCCTTATTAACATAGCTGCAAAAATACTCAATGGAAAACTCAAATAAATGAGTCAAAGAACACATCAAACCAAGTTAGCTTCATCCCAGAGATGCAGGGAAGGTTCAGCATATGAAAATTAATCAGTAAAGTCCACCATATAAACAGAATAAGAGAAAAAAACCGCATGATTATTTATTGCAGAGAAAGAGTTTGACAAAATCCAACACCCCTTCACAATAAAAGCCTAGGAGAGAGCAGAGATACAAGTAACATATCTCAACATAAAGAAGGCAACTTACGGTAAAACTATGGCCAGCATAAAATTAGATGGAGAGGAAATCAAAGCAATTTCCCTTCAGATTACGGACAGGACAGGGCTGTCAACACTCTCCATAGCTATCCTGCATAATAGTGCTTGAAGTTCTAGCTAGAGCAATGGGATAATGATTGAGATTAGAGTGATGAATATTGACAGGCAAGAAGTCATTTGCAGATGGTGACCCCAAAAATGCTACTAGGGAACTCCTACAACTGATGAGCAGTTTCATTGAAGTGTCTGGATACAAAGTTAACTCAAAGAAACCAATAGCTTTTGCATATACAAACAATGGCTGAGCTGAGGCTATCAGGTAAAAAGCATCCTTCACTACAGCCACAAATTTATAGAATATCTTAATCAAGCAAGTGATAGACTGGTGTGATGAAAACTTCAAATCTTTGAAGAAAGAAATAGAGGAAGATATCAGAAAATTGAAGGGTCTTCCATGCTCATGATTTGGTGGGATCAACATAATAGGGACAACCATACTACAAAGGCTAGTAATCAAATTCAACAGGAAACACATGGGACCTCGTGTAACTGAATAGGACTGTCAATAGGACAGAGTGACAGCCTACAGAATGGAAAAAGATTTTCACCATCTCCACAACTGACAGAGGGCTGATATCCAAAATACATACAGAACTCAAAAAACTATGCATCAACAAACCAAATAATCTAATAAAATGGGGTATAGATCTAAACAGAAACTTCCAATAAAGGAATCTCAAATAGCTGAGAAACACTTAAAAAAATGTTCAACATCCTTAGACCTGTTCTAGGGAAGGGGTCAAGGAATGGGAATAGAGGGGTCATGTGTCCCAGGAAGGGATGGAGGGAGAGAGTACAGGAAGAAACTGGGATTGAAGGGCATTTGGGAAGCAATGTGTGAACCTAATGTGGTAAAAACTCCCAGGATTCTACAAGGATGACTCTAGGGAGAAGTCCTAGTAATGGAGGCTATGCAGACTAAGCTGGCCATGTTCTATACCCAGGCAAGGCTTCCAGTAGTGGAACTGGAAAACCAACCCAGCCACAAAACCTTCAACCTGAAATCTATCCTGCCTGAAAGATGTGCAAGAGAAATGGAAGCACAGAACTTGTGGGAATAGCCAACCGGTGGCTGGTCTAACTTGAGGCAATGCCACAAAAGTGAGACCATGTCCAACATTGCCTGGATGACCAAGAACCTGGGGCTGGACAGCCCAGAGACCTAATGTAGACAAAGTCAACAAAGAGTATCCTGATTATATTCTACTATATACATAGTTCAGTGCCTAGCCAATTGTCATTAGAGAGGCTTCATCTAGTGGCTGATGGGAGCAGATGCAGAGACCCACAGCCAAATATTTGGTGTAGAGTGTCTAAATTGTAGGTCTTTATCATGTCTTTTCCTTTTGTGCTTAGAGAACCTCTTGGAAAAGGGGGAAGAAGGATTGTAGGATGCATAGGGGGCCAGGATACCAATAGAACACAGCCCACAGTACCAACTAGGCAGGGATCATAGGGGTTCACAGAGCCTTCATGGGTCTCCACTAGGTCCTCTGCAAATGTGTTATGGTTGTGTAACTTGGTGTTTTGAGGGAATCCTAATAGTAGGAGTTGGGGTATCTTTGTCTCTTTTGCCTGCCCTTGGGATCCTTTCTTCTACTGGATTGTCTCACTGGCCCTAATAGGAGGGTTTAGGCCTAGTATTATTGTAATTTGTTATGCTGACTTTGGTTGCTATCCCTGGGAGATCCACTCTTTTCTGAAGGAAAACAGAGAAAGAGTGGTCTGCAGAAGAGGGAGATGGTGGGGAAACTGGGAGGAGAGTAGAGAAGGGGAAACTGCAGTCAGAATTACTCAACAAGAGAAGAATTAGAGAGAAAGAGATAGAGAGAGACAGAGACAGAGAGAGAAGAGACAAAGAGACAGAGATACAGAGAAAGTCAGAGACAGAGATGAGACAGAGAGAGTCATTTAGTTCATTGAGTCCAACCTATCCTGAGCTGTAGGCACAGAGAAAGAATAGCATTGTCACTAGTCACAGACTTTGTAACACACTGAAAACAGGGGTCTGAGAACATGCTATCCAATAACTAGACACCTGATATAAATGGAGTCTGTGTGACTTCATCCTGATCCTGATTTTGTTAATCTTGTTGAATGAGATGCTGAAGGAAAACCCCCTAGAGACAGCTTTCCCATGTCTACCTTTGTGTGTAACTTAAAAGCATGCAATATCAGCAGGTGCTCTTTGGCTCCTGCTTTGAGGTAGATCAGGATGAGAACATGTTTGCCATTGTGCACTGTCAGCAATAAAATGACTACTACCAAGAGATGGAACCATAATGCTGATGTGTCAACTGATGTAGCACTTATAATATAACTGATGTAGCACTGAACCACCTACTCAGTAACCCAAGCCATTACCAGAGTATTGTTGGTGCCTGAATTCTTGGTAGACCACTACAGAAGGAGAAAGTTTAGAGTGTCCCCTACTTTCTCTTACACACACACGCACAGAGCGAGAGAGAGAGAGAGAGAGAGAGAGAGAGATGAAGACAACCAGCCTCTCAATTCTCAGATTGACTTTATCAAAACATGTAATTAGGAGAGTCTCACACAAAAGTTTTGAAGACTGATTATGCTATAGTTAATGACTGTAACTGCCAAACAAATTTCAAAAAATTAAAAGGACAGAAAAGATATTTGCCTGGAGCATAGCATTGCCACTTAGACTGAAAATAGGCAGGTGAAAATTTGTGAGGATAAATTTTCCAGTTTTGAAAGTTTCCCCTGAGAACAGATATCAGCCATGAATATGGCATGGAACAAAAATATCCTGTAGAAAACATGCCATTAAATGATGAATAGTATGCAAAGAAATAAGGCAGACTCAGTGTCATAGTTTCTATTGCTGTGAAGAGACACCATAACCAAGGCAACTGTTGTAAAAGATATTTAATTGGGACTGACTTTCAGTTCAAAGGTTTAGTCCATTATCATTCTAGCAGGAAGTATGTGGCAGTATGTGGACAGACACAGTGCTAGAGAAGGATCAGTGAGTTCTGCATTTTGATCCAAAGGCAACCAGGAGAGACTGGCATTCTCAGGCAGCAAGGAGGAAGCTCTCTTCCACAATGTGGGGAAACCTGAGCATAGGAGGAGACCTCCAAAGCCCACTCCCATGGTGACACATGTCTTTCAGTAAAATATACACCCACTCCAACATTGCCACACCTCCTAAGAGTGCCATTCCCTGGGCCAAGCGTATTCAAACCACCACACTCAAAAAGAAAAATATCACATATTTTCAGATACATGCATGGTCTAGGTGTGTGTGTGTGTGTGTGTGTTTGTGTGTGTGAGAGAGAGAGAGAGAGAGAGAGAGAGAGAGAGAGAGAGAGAGAGAGAGATGTAGAAAGGAGGGTAGAAAGGAGATTATGGAAGGGGGAGGGAGAGGTATAATGGAGGGAAGCAAGAGAGAGGATACTAGAAGATACCCAATAGAAAAGAAGAATGAGGGTCTTTTTGGATGGAGGAGCCGACAAGAGGAGCACAGTGAACTGTGCTATGGAAGTACAAAGAATGAATGAGAACAAAGCATAATGTTTCAAAAGGCCACAATGAAACTCGTCATCCTGTATGCTGCATTTAAAAAATAACTTCTGTATAAAGAAATACATTTTGAAAAAAATAAAATAGCATTGCAATGTTTCTGTCTGAAGAATCAAAAGTGAGTCTGGAGCAACAGCCATTGTAAAGTATAGTGGGGAATCTTACAGTGAGTAACACCTGAGTTCTGAACAGTAAGCCTGTCCCTGCTTCTGACTCATCCTAACTTCAATTCATATGTGCAGTGTTCAGCATGAACTGAATGCACTTGATTTGCTTCATACTCTGACAGAGGTTAACCTTGTTGTAAAACACAGTGACATTTTAAAAAGAATATAACAGAATTTAGAGTTGTGGTGGCTTGAGTGAGAATGGTTCCCATAGGTTCACGTGTTTGAATACTTGGTCCTCAGCTGGTAGAGCAGTTTGATAACAAGTAAGGGTGTAGGTATGAAGAATATGTGTCACAGGGCTGAGCTTTGAATTTAAAAGCCCCCTGTTGTTCCAAATGTGCCCTCTCTGCTTCCTGATCTTGTATCAAGATGTACTCATTCATTCAGTACTAGTTTGCCTTTACACTGCATTGTGGACTCTAACCCTCTGAAACCATAGCTGAATTAAACTCTTTTTTAAATAAGTAGCATTGCTCATGTTGTTTCATCACAGCAATACAAAAGCAGCTAATACAGGATCAACAACAGAACATTCAAAATGCTCAGGATGTAATCCTCAGGTAAGATAAACAGAACCAAGATAATTTTTTCTTTCTCAAAAGAAAACATAATGTAACAAGGTAACCCACAACTTAATCCAAATTTTATTGCCCATTATGTGTGTGTGTGTGTGTGTGTGTGTGTGTGTACAGATAGATGGCACAGCCATGACTAGTGAATACTGGTTAGAGCCATGAACAGCACAGCTGTCTGACTCAGTCCAGCAAAGCTGAGCTGGATGCTATTTTCACCATTGTTATGTCTTTCACCTTGGGTTTCTGATCTCTACATGCTACATTTGTGGGCCACTTCATACATTATGTTTCGCTTATGTCATTTCCCCCAGAAAATCATTTCTGCTCTCAAAGAAGTAACTTTATCTGGCCCTACTCTGGAGTCTTCTTTGCCATGGAGATTGTGAAAAGCACAAAAATGTTAGATAGTCTCTGAGTTCTCTTGGCACACTTGCCACTAAGCAAACTTGGGGAAAAACAGAGTTGGTAACAGATCAGATTGCAGGCTTCCTCCTATATGCAGCCTACAAGACATTGCCCTCAGAAAATGAAAACCTAATAACAATGTTAGTTTACCTAAAACATCTTTTGATAATATATATAGAGAGATAATATGATATAAAGAAATATAAGAGTTTGCCAATCGTAAGGAGACTGGCTCACATTAAGTGAGGTATTTTAACTGAAGCAAAGAGAAAACAATTTTCAAGAACTTTCAAATCTTCACACTAGGCTAACTCACAAGTTGTACGTCAACTGCTGCAAGGCTTAGGAACTTGTCTAGACTGACTCAGATATTTATATATCTGTTTAATGTTTCACTTTGCTAAAGAATAGAATCTCATATGTCATAAATGCTTATGTAGTCTACAATGATTAGAGATTGATTAATACCTGTTCTTTCTCTACTTGTAACACTTGTCCATGGACAAAATATTATCTGTATTTCTTTTGAAATCATAAATTTGCCTATTTGTAGAATCTGCATAAATAAAGAAACATCCTGGCTTATAGTCAGAGATGCAGGATTCACCCACCATGGTCTCTGACTCATGCATTTATCTCTCCCCTCTGCTTGTTCCTTGTGTTCTCTGCTAGGACCTGTCTGAATGCTGGGGCTGGCTCCTGGCACATATATATGGAGAGACAGAAAAAATACCATAAGTATTGCAAAAGTTGGACTTTTAGCATAAGAAAAGAAAGTTAACAAAGTCAAAAAGAAATCCTAGAAATGAAAACTCAAATATCTGAAATAGATAATCATTTGGCAAATTGAATTGATACAAGCTGAATTGAGATGATGAAGAAAAAGAACGTGAAGTTGAGTTCTGCTCCTCAGACTATGCTGATTAACCAAACCATAAGACATGCCTGAGAAAGGGAAAGTGCTCCATATATAATATATACATCATGGTCTATGATATGAAATATTAGAGATATGAAATCTGACAAATAATCCTTTATTTTCTGAATATATGAATAATTCAAACTAGTTATACAAATGTGTCACTAATGTGACATATTAAATAATGGAATATTATCAGTCACTGAAAAGAATGCAGTTCAACAGTATGTGTTCACGTGAAAAAATCACTAAACCATGTTATTATGTGAACTAAAACCAAACCAACAGAAAGTAAAAGCAGAGCCCACAAAATACGTGTCATCTGTCATAATTTGCATAAGCTTAAAGCCACATACATGGAAGGGAAGTCTGTGAGTATGTGTTCAGGCATTGCCCAGACAGGAGGACTTTGGAGAAATGGCTAACTGGGAACTTTGGCCTGGAGACTTCACTGTGGGGTTCTACTTTAAGGGATCCTGGACAGTACTGATGAGACAGTACCACAGTTAAGACTTCATAAGAGGACCTGAGAATGGTTCCCACCCCATTCATAACTACCTGTAACTCAGCTCAGACTGATCTAAAGCCCTCATATGACCCCCAAGGACACTGCCCATATGTGAATGCATACACTGAGGCATATACACATATACTTAAAACAAAATTTTAAAAAACAATGTGTTTTTAAAGATATCTAACTCTGCCTCAAGGCACAGAGCTTTCTTTCTAATTGCCCTCCAACAAACTCATATTTTTATTTTGTCTCTTTTTAATTTACTTTTATTTTTATTTATGTGTGTGGTGTTTTGCCTCCATATATATTTGTATATCATTTGTGTGTCTAGTGCCCACAAAGTCTAGAAGAAAGCATTGTATACCCTAGAACTGGAGTTACAAACGATGTTAGCTATAATGTGGTTACTGGGAATCAAATGTGGCTTCTTGGGAAGTGCAGCCCATGCCCTTAACCAATAGGCTGTCTCTCCAGCCTTTGGTTTTAAGTCTTTATGTGTGATTTATTATTATTTACACTAGGAAGAATAGATTCTGTACTATGTGAACAATTATATTTAGGAATAACTTATCGCATAAAACTACTACTAGAATTTAATTTTATAAAAAATCTTGAATCTATTTTTTTATTTCTAGAAGATTTTTTCTTAATTTGCTTTTTGTTTGTTTGTTTTAGACGGAATCTGATGATGCCTCCCAAGCTCATCTTCAATTCCTGGATGTGCACAGTCCCTTCCCCAGCCTTAGGAGTGGTACTAAGGGAATGGACCACCATTGCTGGCTGAGTTTTGGCTCTTGGTTTATTTAGTGTTTTCAGTTGTCATACTTAAGAATGGGTTTTCCTATAACATTTTCATGTTTATATAATTGGATTTTGGTCCTGTTTGCTGCTCTTTTAAATGTTCCCACCTTCCACAGGCCCTTTTTCTCTCAATAATTTTAACTGTATATGGATTCTACAGGTGACTGTTTTCTGCTTTCCAAAGCTAATGTCAAAGGTAATTCTGCATTTGCAAGACATATAGCCTTATGAGATTACCTAGGAGAGTGATAACTAGACCTAGACTTAGCAGTCCCTTCATGGACCAGCTTGGTAGTTTCCATCTTCTCTCTTTCAGGACATAGCTTTCTTAAACATTTGATAGTCCTCACGCTCCAAGGTTGTTGATACCCTAAGTGATGACTGACTGAGCTGCACTCAGCTTGTTTGTGTCAGACTGCTCAGAGGTGATAGGCAGAGCCATTCTTTCCCTTCTGTCTAACTATCACATAGTCTCAGAGTGGGAAGGGCTTCTCCCTAATTGCTTGTATCCTACACTGCCGTGTATGTTCAGGGGCCATTCCGATGTTTTCACGAAAACATTCCTCATCTATTTTGTGGGAAATTTTACTAAGATATGTTTTACTTCTGGAGTTTGCAGAGGGAGGGAGGTGCCTGTGCTTAACTGCTCCCAACTGAGAGGCTTCTGTAGGATTCTGTCAGAAGGTGGAGGAGCCCCTCAGACAGTAACCAGTCTGTCTGCTCTCCTCCAATCAGTTTCATTTACAATCATTTATAAATTGCAGAAATGTTCTCCTGAGCCTACCTCAGCCTTACACCTCAACTGAAACCTTCACAGGAAGAAAGCCTACTGTCATGTTTTGCTTGGAAGCTTGAGAACCAATCTTAGAAGGAGGATTGGCTGTTATTTTAGTCACAGATGTAGTGCCTGCCGTGGTCAGGAAATGCAGCAGAAAATATCAAAAGGATTTTTGAAATGAAAAACCAGTTGCACCAAGGAAACATAACTGTTCCACATTGGGCGTGTCACTGGAAGCCTGTGGAGGAACAGTTTGCTTGACTGTGGGAGTAAAAGGCAACTCAAGAACAGAAGTTAATAATGTCCATCCATTAATGCTAATTTTAAGATTTCACCTCATTCCTAAGTGTCACCTGAAACTGCATATAAGCACGTTTGTGGACCACCTTTAAGTTGGTGTTCCTGTCCTGAGACTCCACAGACACTGGGATGAAGCTTGCTCTCCTATTTTTATTTTTCCAACTCGTGGACAAGTACAACAGAGTCATAGTCTTTATCTTACCCACTACTGTAATAGGAAAAGCCACTTGGCAGAGCCTCTGCCTTCTCTCTCCCTCCCTCCCATGCTTCACCCAAGATGCACTCAAAGCCCTCTAGATCCATGATGAGAGAGTCAGGAAGGGTGGGAAGAAGGAGCTGAGGTGGAGGAAGGAAGAGCTGAGAGGGAGGAAGCAGGAGACAGGCAAGTCTCCCAAGGTCATGACCTGAGCTTCATCTCAAGGACAGCAAGGAAGTCTTGATTTTCACCCTTAAGAACTTAAAAAACCTGATAAACATAAATTAAGCAGAATTAGGTTGAGTAAAGCACTTTGTTTACTCTGAAGCACTAAAGGCACCAACTTAGATAACCTGGGCTCACCTACACAGCAGGAAATTATGAATGCTCTCATCTGAAATTCCATAGACAGAAAGAATGCACAAACCCCAATTTTCCCAGGTTCTTACACTGCCTAATTTATTCAGGCTCATACTCTCCTTAGGCAATAATGTTAAATTTGGCTATTTCTCCATTTTCATTCATTTCTGCAATTCATAGAGAACTGACCATGAGTAACCATTCATTTAGCACCAGGGACACAGCAAGGAAACGAACAAAGGAGATCTCTTTGATGTGGAATTACCATTTTATTTGGAGCTAGATAATCTAGACAACACCAAAATGCCAGAAAGAAAAAAAAATAGGCCAATTATTTTTTTATATACTTTGGAGGGAAAAGCATTCATTGGTTCTAAGGAGAATCCCCAAAGCTATGACTGCTTCTTGCACATGGTCACAAAGAGAGGGACTTTGTAAACACTGTTGCCAAGGGGATGACTAGTTAAAGAGGTGTCTGCACCTCTGCATGGGACTAATCAGGGTGTCCCAGGTGTGATGCTGAAGGCAAATACAGTGCCTATGAGCCTCATCCTCCCATGGACACATGTGGTATTTCAAAACAAGTGAAACCATTCAAATATACTTACAAAAATACCTACAAATATACCTACCAAAACAGAGGACGATTGCTTAGGATTTCTGGCTGCATATGGCCTTACATGCAACCCAATCTTGAAGTACTATGATTCAAAGAGACAGTAAGACTCCAAAGAACAGCCCTAAATTTTCTGTTACAAACTAAAGATTACTTGGTCTAGTCCTATCCTTGAAGCTGTACAGAGGGCAGAACTGAGCCATTGATCTTTGATTTCTCTTACCATATTCTTTTAATTTGCCTCAAATCATAATGTATGCCACAGCAACTAACTTGTAAAATGTAGGGCCTCTGCAAATGACATCAACTAAGTTTTACCTCTATTTTTATTGGCTTTGTTTTCAAAAGTATAAAATTATAAATCACAAGTAATGGACTTATCTTATTAAACCCAAATGTTACCTTGCTTGTTTGGCTCCTAAATGTGGGGAGAGAAGATAAATAAGGAGTTAAGGGAACAATGAATCAGACCTGAGGAGTACACTGGGTACAACTGCTCACTCCATTATTCTTACCATGTCAGCTCAGGAACTACCAAAAATGTTGCTAATAAATTATGAGGAAGAATATCTGTCAATACAATCTTCTAGGCAACTACAAATAATTAAATCAAGGAAGAATAAAGATGACTAATAAACTCCAGTGAGAATCAAGGAGGCATTCAAAAAGCAGAAAGGACATTGATGTACTGCTTGAAAACAAGACACTTATTTCCTTGAGCAGTCTTCTCATAATAAGTTCTTAAATGTTTGGATTTAGGCAATGGCTCTCAGAAACCGAGTGAAGGTGACCCCATGGGCAAAATGTATTAGTTCTCATCCCCTGTGATAGACAGGCGAGTGAGATGCGGAGGCAGCATTCCATGAGTATCAGGCAATTAGAGCATTTGGGGAACTTGTTCCCTCTCTGCTTGCTGGTACACAGCCATCTGCTTCTCATCAGTAGGGATGGAGAATGTGATCAGATTGAGTGAGGGTTCTTAAAGGGAAGGTTGTCTGCTCCGATGTGATCAGCTCCCTGCTGGTGGATGGAAAGGCCTTCCACTGTCCTCAGCGAAGGTACAGCCACAATTGGATCATCTTCCCAGAATACTGCAGGTCTATAGGAGGCACAGGACTTGTAAACTGTAAACTCAGACACACTTGTCTTGTAAAAAGTTCTCCCTAAGCAGGCCAGATTGAGGATTAACAGGGTGGCCCCTGAAGGAAAGTCAGGTAAACAAGGAGCATGAGGGCTATCCTGAGCTTGTCTGAGAGGGAGAGCATAGCCACCAGGAGCGGAATCCCACTCACAGCTCAGGGCTGACTGCCAGCCTGGTGTCTGCCCCCTTTCCCAGAGGACAGGCTATAGTCCCTGCAGGACGGAGGTATGGCCACAAGGTGCTAATCTTCAAGCTTTACTGAACATGAACATCTGCTAGAGCTCTGCTTAAATATACAGATTCCTAGTCCATAGCACATGGCAGAGACATAAAGGAGATGACATTTTACCACTTTCCAGGTGATGGCAGGGCTGTAAGCTCACAGGGTGGTAATATCAAGAAGGTCTTTCAGTCACTTAGAAGAAGGCTTATCATGAAAACCACAGGCACATTCCTTGAGCTGACAGGGAGAAGAATGGCAGTGATGACCAATGCAGACGATGGTTGCACCTGCCCAGAGCAGCTGGGAGCAGGAAGAGTAGCTCCCAGCTGGGCATGGTGGTACAGGCTAGTCCACCTAGTACCCGGGAGGTGAAAGAACTCAAGGTCAGTCTCAGCTACATACAAAAGGTCCACCTGGGCACATGAAACATTGTCCATAAAGATGGTAGGTAGGTAGGTAGATAGATAGATAGATAGATAGATAGATAGATAGATAGATAGATAGATAGATAGATAGTAAATGTTAATGAAATAACTCAGCAGGTAAAGACTTTTGCTACCAGGCCTGCTGGCCTTATTTAAAGACCCCAGATTACCCAGAGTTGTCTGATTTTATGCATGGTATATGGATGCTCGCACACATGGGCATGAGTACACAAAACAGATTAATGTAAAATAATAATAACCAACAAGCAAATTACAAATAAATGCCCCCCTCCAGAGGCCTTTAAGGGACAAAATTCTTTATTTAGCTCAAGATTTAGAATCAGAATGATCCCCAATACATCCATATTGTTAACTCTTAGCCCTGCAGTCTTAGGCTCAGGGCTAAGTCTGTTTTCTCTCTTAGCAAATAGAGTCTCTGAGCCTACTTTGCATGGCTGTTGTGAAGATTAAGTGAGATAACATAGGTACAGTCTAGTTACTTCTTAGTGGAGAATACATAAACATGTTGGCAATTTGTCCATGAGCCAGCTCTGTATCTATGTCAGAAGCAGGATCACCCAAGCTTTCTTGACTGTAAGGCTCCATAGAGTCTCCACTCACCTTCTCAAGATATTGGTCGAAGAGTAAGACAGAACCCATTTTTCTTTTCTAACTCTGGAAACACAGGCAACAGGATACCTCAGGGACTCAGTGACTAAGTACAGCAGCTGCAGTCAAAAAGACAATGGCACACTATTGCAGGTGACCTTCAGCTGTAGCAGCTGCAGCCACAAAGCAAATGACTTTCAGGTGCTGTGTTAGTGGCACAGTTATGGCAGCAACAACATAGAAACAGTGATCAAGGCTGCACATGCAGCAGTGTCAGGAAGACAGGGGTCCAGAACACACACAAAGCAATGGTGAGACTCATGGCCCCTTCACCCCACCAGCATCACAGTCCTGGTGGTGTCATGAAATTGATGTCCTTTCTCCCTTCTGCTATGAGAGCTCAGAGGCTTATTTTCTGCTTCTAATCACTGAGCAATATCTTCTCTATTCTCCAGTCTTTCCAACACTTTTCTAAGATATGCCCTCTGTTTGAAATAACTAGAAGGTGGCTGGAGAGGTAGCCTATCAGTTAAGAGCTCATACTTTTCTTGCAGAGGACCTGAGTACAG
The DNA here is from genome assembly GCA_028551405.1 of Uromys caudimaculatus. Taxonomy (NCBI): domain Eukaryota; kingdom Metazoa; phylum Chordata; class Mammalia; order Rodentia; family Muridae; genus Uromys; species Uromys caudimaculatus. The sequence goes on from CM052708.1 coordinate 98,164,641, forward strand.
TTGCCAACACCCATGTCAGGCAACACACAGCTGCAGGTAACTCTGATTCCATGGAGACCAATCACTTCTAGCCTCTGCTGACACCTGCACGCAAGTATACACAGAGACACCGATGTGTACATAAATAAAAGTAAATCTTTTTTTGATACCTTATTTACATTTCAAATGTTTTCCCCTTTCCAGGTCTCCCCTTTGCAACACCCTATCCCATGCCCCCTCCCCTTGCCTCTACGAAGGTATTCCCCCACCCACCCACCCACTCCCATCTTCCCTCCCTGGCATTCCCCTATACTGCGGCATCTAACACCCTAAGGCCCAAGGGCCTCTCCTCCCACTGATGGCCAACAAGGCCCTCCTCTGCCACAAATGTGGCCAGCACCATGGGTCCCTCCATGTGTAAAATTCTTTGGTTGGTGGTCCAGTCTCTGGGAGCACCAGGGGGTCAAAAAGTAAATCTTTAAAAAATTAACAAGATTAATTCTGATTTCCATAAAAGCATGCTGGCAGATGCCATAATTATTACTGAAAGTAACAGTTTATTGGGCTGGGACAAGGCAGGCCAGTTTATTGGGCTGGGACAAGGCAGCCGTCCTCCAGTCAGGGCCCTTCACTGCATAGCTGTCCTCCAGCCAGTGCTCTTCACTGCGTAGCTGTCCTCCAGCCAGTGCTCTTCACTGCATAGCTGTCCTCCTGCCAGTACTCATCACCACTGAGCTGTCTTCCATCCAGTGCTCTTCACTGCGAAGCTGTCTTCTAGCCAATGCTCTTCACTGCTGAGTCATC
>CM052708.1:98165923-98190822 GCA_028551405.1 Uromys caudimaculatus
TCTTCACTGCTGAGCTGTCCTCCAGCCAGTGCACTTCACTGCCAAGCTGTCCTCCAGTCAGTGATCATCACTGCTACGCTGCCCTTCAGCCAGTGTGCTTCACTGCCAAGCTGTCCTCCAGCCAGTGCTGTTAACTGCCAAGCTATCCTCAAGCCAGTGCAATTCACTGCTGAGCTGTCCTTGAGCCAGTTCTCTTCACTGCAGAGCTGTCCTCCAGCCAGTGCTCTTCACTGATGAGCTGTCCTCCAGCCAATGCTCTTCACTGCTGATCTGTCCTCCAGCAAGTGCCCTTAACTGCCAAGCTGTCTTCCAGCCAGTGCTCTTCACTGCTGAGCTGTCCTCCAGCCAGTGCTCTTCAATGCCAAGCTGTCCTCCAGCCAGTGCTCTTCACTGCTGAGCTGTCCTCCAGCCATACTCATCACTGCCAAGCTATCCTCCAGCCAGTGCTCTTCACTGCCAAGCTCTCCTCCAGCCAGTGCTCTTCACTGCACAGCTGTCCTCCAGCCAGTGCTCTTCACTGCTGAGCCATCCTCCAGCCCATGCTCTTCACTGCCAAGCTGTCCTCCAGCCAGTGCTCTTCACTGCTGAGCCATCCTCCAGCCAGTGCTCTTCACTGCCAAGCTGTCCTCTAGACAGTGCTCTTTACTGCTGAGGCACCCTGCAGCCAGTGCTCTTCACTGCCAAGCTGTCATCTAGACAGTGATCTTCACTGCTGAGGCAACCTCCAGCCAGTGCTCTTCACAGCCGAGCAGTCCTCCAGCCAGTGCTCTTCACAGCTGAGCAGTCCTCCAGTCAGTGCTCTTCACTGCTGATCTGTCCTGCAGCCAGTGCTCTTTACTGCTGAGGCATCCTGCAGTCAGTGCTCTTCACTGCCAAGCTGTCATCTAGACAGTGATCTTCACTGCTGAGGCAACCTCCAGCCAGTGCTCTTCACTGCTGAGCAGTCCTCCAGCCAGTGCCCATCACTGCTGAGCTTCCCTTCTGCTGCAGCTGCTGCCTTTTACATTGACCCTCTTTCATAGAAAGGTGTAACTAATGATAGTTGTCACTGTAAGTTTAATTCTCCCTCAGCAACTGTGTAATTAATTTAGACGCCACTGTGTTGAATTTAGTTTAACAAGTTATTATGGAGATATGATGTCTCCATAAAAAATATGGAGATATCACAGTGGGTAAAGATATTTGCTGTGAAGCTTGATGACATGACTAAGACTTTGGGTGATGTACAAGGTGGAAAAAAAACTGACAACTTCTAGTTGTCCTCTGACCTCCACATTTGTACTGTGACCTGGAAACCATGAATGTGTGGGTATACTGTATGTGTGTAATAAAATTATTTAAAAATCTTTATGGAGTTCCTTCTTTGGTAGAATTTTCATGGTAAATGGGACATGTTGTTCCTTCTCAATTCTAAATTCTCATGCCCCATAATGAAAAAGGACATCTCACGCTAGTGCAAGATTTTATTATGCTTCATGTGATTCAAGACATCATGACTGAATATTTTTGAGCAAAAAATGACATGGATGAGTAAAATTGAGCTCAAAATCTAGAATCTCATGTCAAAAAGACTTCTCTGGCACTACCCAGAACATATGTCATCTATCTCTTTGGCAAGCTGCTTCCAAAATTCCAACCACAGTGACTGGCTCTTCTCTCGCTGTCCCTGGCACTATATGGAAAACATGAAAATGTATCTCTGGGTTACATTTTTGTTACATTTTTGCCTCAATCTTTTTCTCCAGAAAACTTGAACGTCCTCCCTGGCAGGGACTGATGCATTCAGTGCCTATTCCAAGGACTATCATGAAGTTATCTCTCAAGGATATTCTTCCATGGACCAGATAAAAGACAAGAAGATCTTATTAGTTCTCCAACGTGCTCAACCCTCGTTGTTCAATCAATGACCACTATTAGAAACCAACCTTGGCTGCGGTGCTGAGAGTTCTCAAAGGGAATGTCACATGTTAACTCTTCTACAGGTATCTGATAGAAATGCTCTTTGGAGCTGAAGAGGTGGTTCAGTGGTTAAGAGCACTTGCTGCTCTTCCAAAGGACCTGAATTCATTTCACAACCACCTGTAACTTCATTCAGCACCAGGAGATCTATGCCTCCTTTGTCTTCCACAGGCATCTGCACTCACGTGACATATACACAGAGACATATACTCATAGACATAAATAAAAAAGAAGTGTAAAAATCAATGCTTTTTGTAAGCTGTTACATTTAGTTGTGGGTTTTTTTGGTTGTTTGTTTTGTTTTTTGTTTTATTTTCTTGGTCTTTTTTTTTTTTTTTTTGCTAATAAATAGTGATGCATAGTGGGTAACACTGGTGGTGGCAGTAATGGTGGTGTCGAGGGCAATGGTGATGAGGGTATCTGGCATTCTCGGATCAATACCATAACAAGTGTGTATAGAAAAGTCACCTCACAAACGTTAGTGACTTACTGGCAAATGTCATAGAAACTTACCCAGCTCTACCAGTTACTTAATGCTCACAAGTAACCCCTTATTCCCGTCAGTACTATTTCCTTATTCACAAAATGTCAAGGATAACAATTTGTGCAGTTGTAGTAAGAGTAAAAAGAACATAAAATGAAAACAGTAAATATTGTTGAACTTTGCAAAAATTGGCAAATATTCCTATGTCAGGAGTTAAACTGGGACTGGCAGCCATGACCCCTCTTAAGCAGCTCATCATTCTGTTGTACACCACCCCCAGAAAGACAAACAGCCTTCAGAGTCATGTTTAAATGGTGCAGGTGTATAAGATGCAGAAAAAGAAACAGAAATGGTCAAAAATTACACACAAAAGCACAGAGAAATTACGCTAAAAGTATTAGTTTTGAAATCATAGAACTTCTTTAAATAAAAAGTTATCAATATTACTAATAAGCATACACACTAAATATAGGTTAAAAGAACAAATAATTTTACTCATGTTTCCAGAATATAGTCTAAGTATAAACATATTTATAATACACTAACAGAGATAATAGGTGACTCATGCAATCAAAAATACATTTTCTGTTAGCTATCTCTTAGTCATTTAGCACTAAACTATAGCCAACTATATCTCTCTCTGAATTCTGAGAATTCAAATTCCAACAAAAATTCACAAAATGTCAAGAGTAACAATTTATGCAGTTGTAATAAAAGAAAAAAGAAACATAAAACAAAACCAGTAAATATTGTTGAACTTTGCAAAAACTTGCAAATGTGCTCCTATGTCAGGAGTTAAACTTGGACTAGCAGCCATGACCCCTCTAACTCTGTTTCCAACTAACTGGGAAAAGCCACAATTCTATACCTAAGTGACTGTGAAGATATGTAACAGTTAGCATCTTCAAACATCACCAAAGAGAACCAAGTCAATACAAATGATTTGAGGATGTTAGCATAGTTGCCAAGCACCCACATCCATGCACTGCTTGCTGGACCTGAGCCCCTGCAGCCACCGATTTACTAACAAAAGCTGCTGACTATTTTAATGCCTGTAAGACATCATAACTAGTGTAATGGTTCTGGTCGTGATAATTACTCTGCCTTGATCATTGTTATCTCTGTGGGTTTGTGTAGGTTTGAAGTAATAAGTGCCAACAACAAATCAGAATTTCAGTGTATGAATACAAGGAAACTCATTTCTTGCTCATGTCTCAGCCCACTGCAGTGAGTTTGTTAATGGCAGGGTCAGTTTTTAGTAGGTGTGCTCCTCAAAGCCCTTTAGATATGACAAGTTCCTTCCACACTCAATTCCACAGTCACTGTGGTCGCCAACATACTCCTGACCATGAGAAAGGGATATATGTGCTCTTCATGACTTTTACTGGGAGAAACAGAGAAACTTTCATGCCCTCTACTGGTTAGAACTAACTGGGACAGCCACACAAAGGGGTTAGGCAACACCAAAAATATAATCTGCTGTGAATGCAGGAGGGAGGGGGATGGGTTTGATGATTAAAATTAAGACAGCTCCCACGTCTATGGTGATGCATCCCTTAAGGACAGTTCACATTCAAAGTAGAAAAGAGGAAATGCTATGAACAGGACAACATAAGCATATGCATCTGCGTGTATTATATTCATAGGTATGCAAATCTATGTCACCAGATTTCAATGTGCATTGTTAGAAAAGCTTATGCTGCCCTGTGCATTCATTTGCCTACATGAATAGTCAAGAAACAAATAAGTGCTTATGAGATTTTCTCAATGAAGACTATAGTTTTGGTTGTGAGCCTAGCCTTTACAAGCTGAGTCATCTTGGGCAGGTCTAGAAACAGGAGAAATCAGATGAGGGAGAGAGGGACAAGGGGAGAAATGACTGGAATAGGCGGGCATCTAGGGGGCAATGTGGAAACCCACTGGAGTGGAAACTTCCTGGAACCCAGAAGGTGACCCTAGTGAGGACTTCTAGTAAAGGAGGATAGGGAGACTAAACCAGTCATCTTTTGTACCAGTCTAGGCTCTCAGTGGTGGGACTGGAACACTAACCCAGCCACAAAACCTTCAACTCACACCTGTCCTGCCTGCAAAATGTGCTGGGGCAGTGGTGGTTCAGAGCTTGAAGAGCTGGCCAATATAATGACTGGTCTGATTTGAGGTTTGAGCAACAAGAGGGAGCCCAAGCCCACACTGCCTGGAAGGCCAGGAACCAGAAGCTGAGAAGCAGGGTGGCTCAGAGACCAAGGGTAGAACCAACCACAACTGACAAAAAAAAAAGCCAACAAAATGATTCCTCCCTATATTCTGCCATATTCATAGATCAGTGCTTAACCCAGTTGTCATCAGAGAGGCTTCCCCCACAGCTATGGGAGCATATGCAGAGACCCAAGTCAAACATTGAGCAGAGCTCTCAGGGACCCCACAAAAGAGAGGAAGTACGACCCAAAGAGACACCAAGACACTAGGATCATAGAGCCAACTAAGCAGGCCTCATAGGATCTCACAGAGACTGAAGCAGTAACCATGGAGCCTGCAGCGGTCTGCAGGAAGTCCTCTGCATACATGCGGTGTTTATTAGCTTGGGTTTTTGTAGGAATCCTAAGAGTGGCAGCGGGAGACTCTTTTGCCTGCTCTTGGCACCCTTTTCCTCCTACTGGGTTGGCTCATCCAGCCTTGATAGGAGGGCTTGTGCCGCGTCTCACGGCATCTTATTATGCTTTTCTTAACGGTAATATCCCTTAGAGGCTTGCTCTTTTCTGAAGGTAAAAAAAAATAAATAAATAAAACAGTGGATCTGGGGGGAGAGGGGAGGTAGAGTGGGAATCTGGAAAATGTGGGGGAGTAGGAGACTGCAGCCAGGATGCATTGTGTGACAGAATAAGTGAAAAGAAAAAGAAACAAATGAAGACTAAGGCTGATGCTGAGCCATCACTAACCACCGACTGTGCCTGTGGTAAGGGAGAGTGCTCTTTCCCAGTGTCACATACACACCACATGTGACACATTACTCCAGGTGTCACAGGCCTCTTTAGGGATAAAAGTCTAAAATTACATGCTGATGACATAAATTCTTTAACATGTTTTGAGGCAATGACTAAAGTATCAACTTGTAGGTACATTGTCTCTTCATATGTTTTAATTAGAATAGGAATCACTGATAAACCGAAGTCATATTAATCTTTCATCTATCTATGGAGAAAACATCTCATAAAAATTAAATACACAAAACATGACTCAATCAATAAACTGCATAAGTGATATATGAAACCAAATGGGATTCAATGAGGGGAAAATCAGTAGTGTCACAGGGCTTGGCAGGCCTTCCTGAAGGACACAAATATGAATTTAGTCCATAGTGTGCCTTGATTGCATGCTAGAGTAGAATAATTGGCAGCCAGAGGACTTATAGGAAGGGCTGGAAAGATGGCTCATGGGGAAAGAGCACTTGCTGCTCTTGCAGAGGGCCGGAGTTCAGTTCTAAGCACCCTCACCAGATGGCTCCCAACCCCCTGTAACTCCAGGGTCAGGGATTCATCCTCCTCTGGCCTGCACAGGCCCCAGAACACACATGACATATCCAACTCCCTCATACACACATATACATACATAAAATAAATCTTTTAAAAATACTTACAAAAGAAACAGTAATGTTCAGTATTACTAGAACCATTTTCTGTTCACTGACTTTAAATCAGCCATTTCTTGGTTTCCCCGACACAGCTTTTAGGACATTATAGTCCACTCAGTTGTTCTATTTTCTTGGCCCTCAATATAGCCAAGATTTTTCATTCCTGTTCTGTTTTCTGGGCAATTGTTCATTTGTTATTTTCTACCATCCCCTGGGCCTCTGCTACCTCTTATACGAGACTTCTAGCTTTTATGGGCGCCATCTTTCTGTGGACCGTTACCAGGAAAGGGGCCTGGGGACTGCAGCCTTGACTGCTCCTCGCCTCAGCCCTCTTGCTTGTAATCATGTGTGTAATACAATTTTACTGATGGAAGTATATTTTCCTTCCCTTCAGAAACCTTTGTTTTGTGTATCGTAGTTAAAATATATGTACACTGTTATGACTATTGTATTTTATCAGCCAGAGTAAGGATATCATGGGGGGAGGAATGGGTGGTTTGTAAAACATATTATATTGCTTTCTGCTTTTGCTCTATATCCTGCAGGTAAACTGACTGATATTTTAATTTCCTCAGACTCCTTTGAAAGGTCTGTAAATGAATGTTCTTAAGAAAATATATAACTTTGGTTATCATACGTTATGGTTGTTACTCTGTACACATTAAATGTGAATTAATGCAATAAAACAGTGTATTTCACATAAAAATACTATGAATTTCACTGCTGCCACTGACACAGCACATGGATCAATGTAATTCTGGGTTACAAATCTTTGCCACAAGAGGAAGTAACTTTGACTTGATATTCGCTTATTGCAAGAAGTGATGAGCCTTGTCTTTGATGGCACACGCTGATCTGATTCATCCCCTCATTTGAGAGGCCTCTGGAGAAAGCAGCCTTTCCTCTAGCCTCATCTTTAGGTCAGTAAGAATTGTAGTTTGGTAAACATTTAGAACAGATAGATGGCAGCGACAGTGCATGTGCCACTCGTGGATGGAGGACCCCCGCCTAGCGTTTAAAGGGGTCCAGCTATCTCTTCTAGATGCCATTGATTTTAACAAAGCATTTTAAAATCTTTACCTGTATAAAAGATCAGTAAGATAATATGTATAGTATAACAAAATGTAAGATGTTAGCTGCTCACTGTAACTAACATTAAAAGTCAACAAGTGCATTCACAGGTATTATTTGGAACTCCTACGTATGTATGCTAAGTTTTCTTTAAGTAAATCAGCCAAACTTTAGAAACAATCACCGAGTGCTTGTGTGGCCCCTGTGATGCTGTAGTTCAGTCACCAATCCTGAAAAACAAGCCAGGAAATGGATTGTGTTCCTTTTGAAGGGAAGACAAAACATGGGAAATATGTAGATTTATAACTGAGATTTCCTGCAAGAATAGATACTTGTCTGGGGTTAGATTCTGTGACAGAATTTCTCCTTCTTTATAGCACTGAGGATGATGTTCTATCATGGTTTCCCAAATCCCTGATTCTTATCTCCTTGCTACAGTTGTTATGCTCCCTTATAACATTGCCACCAAGTTCAGTCCCAGTACGTGTGTATATGTGGGTGTGTCTGACATGTGAAGAAGCACGAAGTCTTTCTACCAGACATTTGTCCTCCCTAGTTACACGTTGTCTTTATGTCCTCACTAACTGACCACTACTTTATATCTCGAGTTGGCAGAGATCTGATTTTAGGGGAGGTAGACTCAGGTCCTGGTTTGGCATTTACATAAGCCCAGTTCTGGACAACGCATCTTCGAAAGAACCATTTTTCTCTCCAACAAAAGAGGGATGGTGGGAGGAAGGATGCTTTTACAGCATAATATCCTGCATCCTGCCTATGAAGGCGCTGTGCTTTCAGTACTGCCTCAGTCCTGCAACCACATGTGAAAGACATAGAGTCCACCCCAGTACCAAAACACAGTTGATCAGCTGCCTCTGGAAGTTTGCTACATGCTATCAATAAGACTCTCTTTAAATGTTACTCCTTTGCTGTTGCTTTTTTAGTTTGATTAAGTATCCATTTGACGTTTATGGTCACTTTGGCAAATTTAAGCCAGTTATCTGGACTAAGTGATAGTTCCCCCAACAGTTCTCAGACGAGTCAATGCAGATGTGAAGAAATGAGACATTTGGGTTCAATGAGGATGTAGTTTTTAACATACAAGACGGTAAGAATGTTGGAGACATTTGTAAAAGTAAGTGGTGATAGTAAGAATCACAGAAGCTGAGTAAATAAGCATAAAGGCACACATGGGAAAAGGTGCAATCAGTCCTCTGGAATCATACTGAGATAAACAGTTGGGCATATAAGAGATGACAGAAGAGTTGGCATTGATATGAGAAGCACTTAGAACAATGACTTGTCCTTCATGTGTCTCCAGAAAGTGATGCCTTGGGTGAACCAGAAAACATGCTGGCAACCACAGAGGTCAGGACCCAAGGTGACCCAGTGACCCCATCCATCATCTGTAAATAGCATTGCTTAGGCTCCTTGCTCTGTGGCCTTTGCCTGGATTCAAACAAGGTGGACTGTTACTTCCCTTTATTAATTCTTTCTGTTCATGTGTCTGGCAATGATGAGTACCAGTTTGAGGTCCTGATAGACCTCAGCTCCATACTGTTCCGAGATTCCCAGCACAGGTCACCTCAGCATTGCACCTTCAGTCCTATGACTAGCAATGGCTTCATGCAAAGAAGTATTATGTTATCCCCATTCATTGCCTATGTCCATCTCACTCCTCTTAAACTATTATATTCTCTTTAATAGTTTAATGTCTTCTCTATGTTTAAATCAGTTGTGATGGCATCAAGTGGTAGCATCTTCAAGAAGTGCTGAGGACAGACAGAGGTACTATACATGGATTCACATCATTGCAGAGTGATCAGATCTCTCATGGGAGTGGGATACAAGGATAGGTTTGGTCCCCTCCTTTCCCTCATCCATTCACCTGACTGCTCTCCACACCGTGTCCTGGGATGATGCAACACAAAAGTGTCACTGTCACTAGAAACCAGCACAGTGCCCTTGAACCTCCCAACCTCCAGATCCACGAGCCATAGCAATTCTTTATAAATTACCAAATTTCAGATTTTTTTAGAAGTACTAGGAAATAAGTCAAGATGATTCCTTTCATTTAACTCTTGTCAATTAATCTGAGTGTTTGCTGCCAAACTTCTGCCAAGATAGTCAGGACTCCAGATAATCAAGTCAGTTTCTCAAACTATAGTTACAAATTGGTTAAGAACAGAAATGTGTATTAGGAAAATTTGAAATTTGAATATGAAAGAGCATCAAATTATGAGATAATAAACAAAATTTCTATTGTAATTGGTCAACAGAGTTTTCTGAATTGAAATTGCCCTTAATAATCAAAAGATACCTCAAATGATTCATATTACAATGATCCCATTTTAACACAGAGAAATTGAGCAGGCCATTTGCATCATGGAGACAAAATTACCCTTTTGACTATCCTGGCTGCCTTTCTGAAATGGGAATCTTTACTACCTTCCTGTTCAAACATGATTTTATTTGGGAAAATAATGGATTGTTTGTAAAGTAGAACTTACACATTTTAAATTTAGGAAGATAAACAGGAAATGCTTATCTTTTAATGTACCCTAACTCCATGGGTAATGTTCCTTTCTTTTGAGATATGGCTTGCATTCTTAGATAGCTACAAATGACTTTGTGAAAGCTAAACCATGTCATCCAGAGGCCCAGAGAAAAATATAATCACATATGATTCCATTATACACAACTTTGTGTTTTCAACTTTGTTCTTTGCTATGTCTGTCTAATACTAGAATAATTCATTAATATTATTGATGTTATTAGCAAAAAGTCACATTTACCTTTACAGTGGCTAAACTGACATGTGAGGTTGTTAAGCCTCTACAGGAGAGACCTCCGTAAAAATGAAGCTCTGATAGAAACATTTGCCTGTCCTAGCAGGCAGAGGTATAAATATCATGAGCCTTGTCTCCTCTATTTGTACAAGCAGCAGAAAATATTTGCTGACAAATATTCTCATTTCCATTTGTCACACAGTGTCTCTAAGCAAACATACACCAAGAAGTTGCCATTGACATAATATGCTGCGGGGATGTTTTCCTGATGACCTTTAAACACCACATTCCCAGAGTGACTCTTTTTTTATACAAAGACTGTATTTTAAAAATTCAATGCTCTGGGGCATATCATTGAACCTACCATGAAGTATTATATTTTTTGCAAGATGTTAGGAGAAGGAAAATCTGTTAAACCTTAAATGTATATTGATATTGAAACATGTTATGTTTAACATGCTTCTATGTAAGATCTTCTCCTGTGGAGGACAAAAGATCTTGTGCAAAAAGAACACAAAGGACTCATCCTTATCATAGAAGCTCGGAGAGGTTGGGCTGTTGAGAGGGAAGATGCACACCAATAGTAAAGTTCTTAAGGCATGTCTCCTATAATGACAGCAATCAGGATAGCACTAAACTAGACCACCCTAGGCCATTTGCCAACCACCTTATTTCATGGATACATCTGTGAAAGCCTCAAATTGCAAAGAGACCAAAGACTTCCACTTGTAACAAGACTGATACTGAGATAGTTGTCAGAGGAACATACCACATGAGATGGATGTTTCTTCTTCCATTGTACAAGTCACATCAAATAGGAGAGTAATGGGGGTCAATATTTATCATTATTTCTTGTCATTCACCTGTAATAATGTGGGGAAATACCTTACTTGAAAAGAATCATTTCTTAAATCATTTAAGGTTGGGAAGTCTCAAAAGACAATTAGGGGAAATTACTGGCTAAAAGATGTCTTTACTTATAACCTCTGGAACTCTTGTCTTCATCCTTTAACTTCAGTCCTAGAAGTGTGAGAGTGGACTTACAGACATTGCTCACTCAATAAAGTACCTGTTGTGTGAGCATGAGGTCACTTGATGCCTGTGACATTAATATAGGTAGGTGGAGACAGGGCCTTCTGCCTGGCAATCTGGGGATTGCTGGCCAGAGTTACCCATACACAACTCCAGGTTCAATAAGAGATATTGTCTAAAAAATGAATTAGACAGTGATTGAAAATGACACCCAGCATTGATTTGCAGTTTCCACATACATATATACATACATATAAAATAAATACATACATATACACACATGAGAGAGAGAAACATACAGACAGAGACAGAGAGAGACAGAGACACAGAGAGACAGAAAGACAGAGAGACAGAGAAAGAGACAGAGAGACAAGGAGAAAGACAGAGACAGGAAGACAGAGATAGGATTCTGCGAGGGAATATTATCATGAAAAGACATGTTGATCACTGAGAAGAAGTCATACTGGGCAGACTAAAATTTTCCAGTTAATAAGAGCAACATTTTCTGTGGTTTGAATTCATCCCCTTCAAAACTCACACATCACCAAAGCAACGGCAGTATGAGATGAGGCTTTTAAGAAGTGGTCAAGCCATGAGTATTCCTCCCCAAGAATAAGATGCATATAAGCTCTGTCCATCTCAGTGTGAACCTGTTGTCATGACCTTGGAATCACAGCTCCTCCTACATCTCTGAATCTCTCATAGAAACAGACAGCTTTTATAATTCAGTGAGGGATGCAGAAATGTAGGAAGAGATCCTAAGATCATGATGACTATGAAGAGTGGAGAGCTCTCTGAAAACTTAGAACACTTCTGGAATGTATCAGAAAGCCAGTATCAAGGGAAAGACCATCCAGAAAGCAAAAGAGACCTAGATGCTCTTCTAAACAGTGGGGCTAGGAGCACATATTACCTGGTATAAATGCAGCTATATACTGGAAAAATACATTTGGAACAGGTAACAAGTGTTCTGGGCCTGAGTGGGGACTGGGAAGAGTCATAAGAGTAGATGCAGAAGAGAGTTTATCTCTACTGAAATTTGCTTTTCTCCACAGAGACCCCTCCATTCCTGAAAAACCAGTAAGCATCCAAGAAGTCATGCTTCATGGCGTAGGACTGAACAAAGAAGTAACACCAACACAGGAAAATCTCATGCTACCACGGGCCTTCCATGTTCTCACTGTGAGTGTGAAAGCTAAGATCCAGGAAGGAAGGACAACCTGAATTATCAACCTCAGGACAATGATGAAAATGCACTGCAGTCCAGGAGGTAAACAGAAAACAAAACTGTACACCATAAGGATAGATCAGAAATGTGTGCTGGATCCAGAACTAGCAGAGGGATGGAGGGAAGAGCTCTGAAACCAAAAGACATACTACATGTTTAAGACAGTAAGACTCCTTCCTCTCCCGCCCCAAGCACAGGACATCCGTGAAGATGCTGGAGCACTATTGAGGATATTAGTCATAAGAAACCTAAGACAGATCTCAACATCTTTGGTAGATAAACTTAAAGATGAATATTAAGGAATAACAGAAAAAAAGTTCTTATAAAAGGCAAAGAAAGGTGTAGGCAATTGTAGGCATGAAGTCTACTTATGTCAGACTGTTGTCCAGAATAAGTGAATATAATAAAAGATAAGACCTACATATTTCACAACTGAAAGCAGTCAAGGGACCATACTCACAGGGGACACTGGCATTGGGACTATAGTTAGGACACTGCATTGGCATCACAGTCACACAGGACATTGGCATTGGGACAAGGAGGTCATTTAAATATTGATCCCTAAAAATATAAAGATATAAAAGTTAAAATAGAGGATCATGTGGGAATTTTCAAAAGGGTAGAGAATTATTGAGACAGTAGTGCTAGAAATGAGGAAGACAACTGATGAGATAAACAACTGTCAGTCCCTGGGAAGAATTGCCATGAAAGAGCGGAGAATCAGCAACATAGGCATTTGATATCAGTCAAACTTAAGCTGGAATAAAAGGATATGAAACTGAAAATCCTTGAAATGGTGGAAGGACTAGGAATGGTGGGAGTTAACATTCTCACTAGGAGAGACAGAGAAATGGGCCTAAAGAAATAATTGAAAAAATAATGGCTTAGGGTTTTCCAAAACTAGGTTCTCATACCCAACCTCAGAGAATGCCCAATAAGATAAATATAAAACTATAAGAAGCCTATGATTTGGCTAATCTATCAATAGTAAAACTACTGAGTGAAAAGACATGGAAGCCACTGAAATAAAAATATGTAGATGGCAATTAGAACCACTCTCTCTCCTGAAACTACCCAGACAGACACATGACACTTATATTTTTAAATTGCTGAAAGAATGGTTAGCTTGTTAGAAAATAGTTACCTAGGACTGATACCCAATAAAAATTATTGTTTTCAAAACTGAAGGAGAAATACTTTCATAGAAAAACCAGAATGATATAACAGTTTATACCTAGTCTTAATACATCTTGTTATGCCATCTTTGGTTGATATCACTGGGAGACCTGCTCTTTTCAGAAAGGAAACAGAGAAACTGTGGATCTAAGGGGAGGGGATAGGAGGAGACGGAAGATGGGAGAATATATTGTATGAGAGAAGAATTAAGGAAAAGAAAAGAAGTCATTTTCAGATGACTTATGAGGGAAAAGACTGGTACAGGAAATTCTCATGAAGCTGTACAAAACTGAAGAGAAACCCAAAGCTACAAAGAAAGAAAGAATAGAACAAGGCATAGAATAGATAAACTAGCCTTCAGTCATCTTAGATAGCTCTACACTATAGCTAATGACTGAAAAAATGTCAGTATTATACTGTGTGTGTACAGCAAAAGAAAATATACAAGGCACTAAATATAGAAGGAGGAACAGAGGATAAAGTCTTCAAGCTAAGTGTTATGTAGTACTAAGTGTTATGTACTACTACTAGACTACTTAGATTAGCAGAGACATTTGGGATTTACGTCATGTATAAAAACTCCTAAAAATGTTTAACAGCAAGCATAACTACTAATTAGATAAGAGTTGGGAGAAGTAATAAATCATAAGTTATATTTCTAAAAGAAAGTTGAAAAGAAGAAACAACAATAGCGGGAAGAGGTCAGTAACAGATATCACTGGGATAGACTTGAAAGTATGTTGATAATTCAAATGTAGATGCTCTAAGTGAGATTAACAGTGCTCCAACAGTGTACTGTCTACAAGAAATCCACTGAAACCATAAAGATGTAGATAGATTAAAGGCAACGGGTAGGAAGAGATACAGCATGCAAGCACTAAGCAAAGCAAGATTGTGGCTGTCCTGTTACTAGACACAGGAGAACATGGTGACTAGTCAGCTCTATAGGAAACATGCCAGTCTTGTACATGTGTATCCAAACAGAGTTCTAGTCATAAAAAGTAGAATTGGAAGCAACAACTCACAATAGTAATTAAATGCCATAATTTTCATCATTCACTAATTAGTAGAATAAGTGGACAGAAAATCAATAACTATGTAGAGAAGCTAAATAAAACTGTAAATCAATTTGATCTAACAGCAGGGCCAGAGATGGCAGAAGCACACTGGTCCATTTCAAGTACACATGCACAGTCATCAGGATGCTCAGAGAGCACCAAATTGAAAACAACACAGATTGCACAAAATTAAATTCTAGAGCAATAACAAAATTAAAGTAGGAACAAATAGCAGAAATATACCTGGAGATTTTTGAAATATTATAAATTTACTCAATACAATTCTACATAACCCAGAGTTCAAAGAGAGCATTTTGAGGAAATTTGAAAGCATTTTCACTCAATGAAACTAAGAATTAAGCATGTCAAAGCTTGCTGTATGAATACAGCTGGGAAAGCTGATCAAATTATTGTATTAAAAAGAGGATGCTGTTGATCTAGCTTAGCAGCAGATCTCTTAGCAGCCTGAATGTGCAAGGCCATAGACAGGAAAATAATATTTACAAACAAAAACACACGTTTGACAAAGAACCACCAACTAGGATAAGTTTTTTGGGGTTCATTTTTATAATCTCCAAAACTCGAGGAGCAAATAACTCATTGTAGAAAACACTAAAAATATTTGGGCAGGCATTACTAAACAGGGTACAATAATGGCACCTGAGAAAATACTCAAAGTCATTAATTATTAGAGAAAAATAAAATCACAGTAAGATATACGTGTATCAGACTACTGTAGCTAGAATTTGAAAAAGAATGCTAAGAAGTGTTGTATGCAGAGCAGCTTATGATCTGAAAGCTGAGGCACATCAGTTCTGGAAACACTGTGGCAAATTCCAAAATCCTACACATTCAAGTATCTCATGGTTTAGCATACCTAATCCTAGTTTTGTCTCAGAAGTTAAGACATGTTCACGTAAAAACTGAACATGTCAATGTGTATGGCCCCTTTGTTTATAACTGCCCTAAGCTAGGAACAACCCTCATAGGGGTTGGGCATAGGGCATGGTTCTTCTGGAGAATGAAGCACTGTTCACCAATATAGGTAAGGACTCATTAATATGTGCAACAAGATGGATGAGTCTTCCACATGCTTTATTAAAATGAAAAAAGTCAGACTATTATGTTAAGTTGCAATACAAAACCGTGTGTGTGTGTGTATGTGTGTGTGTGTGTGTGTGCATGTGTGTGTAACCTCTTTTTTAATGACAGACATATAGATTAAGAATTCTGAATTGTTTCCTGAATATGTCAGAGTTGAAAGGAGAACTGAATATGTTCCAGGCTTCAGGATTTAGAAAATAAATGTACATTAAAAATTGAGAACATATAAAATAAACCCTGGGATGTTGCAGGAACTTGTTCTTATTAGTTTTTATGTGTAGATAAGTACTAGAATTATTGTAGGTGTATGTCTATCTTGGTTTAGATACATGCATGCCCACATACACACCTACGCATACATACATGCAAGTGGCTTCGTGCTCTGCCCACTCAGAGGGTAGAGACATGTCTCCATACCTGTAAGATGAAACACCCACCTTCCAGAACCTTGGGTACCTTAGATGTGTGAGTAATTCCAGATCCACAGCCTCAGAACAGAGCCTGTAGGAAAAAGCACAAGCAGCCATGACACATCCAAAGGCCAAATGGAAGAACCTCAACAACTACATAAACAATCCAAGCCCTGAAATAGAACAAATAGATGAAAACAAGTGTCTGTGCTAATATGCACTGTGTGAAGATGTGTCTCTGCCCTTCCTTGCCTGCCTAAGACACTTTCTGATTGGTCAAAATAAATATCTGATGGTCAGTAAGTTGAGGCAGGATAAGAAGGTTGGATATCCATCAGAGCGAGAGAGAGGAAGTCTGGGAAATAGCGGCTGGACTCAGAGGAAGTGGAACAAATGAAACTAAGGAGAGGTAACCAGCCATGTGGCAGTCATAGAATGGGATTAATGGGATAACTGGGTTACAAGCTAGTCGGGGAACAAGCCTAAGCTAAGGCATAGACATTTATTAATAAATAATAAGCCTCTGAGTAATTATTTGGGTACTGGGGTACAGATGGAGAAGCCCCTGGTTACAGGGAATTGTGGAAGGAAGAGATTAGAAAGCATTAGGACATGATAGCATAATGGCTATCACAAGGAGGGGAAAGTGTCATAGCTGAAGCATGCTGTTTTTATAACCTCAAAAGATCACCCACAGAACAGTGGGAATATAGAAACTCTGAAATGGAGAAATCCAGCAGACACAGCTTCTTAGGCTTTGAGATGCACATCAACATCATGCTTCCTACCCCTTATGTTACAGGAGAAGGTGACATATCACTTCCAGGGGATTTATGTCACCAGAGTCTGCTTGCTGCCTCTTTCCTCCCTAGGTTCTTGGGAGACAGACTAGTCTCTTTAAATCATAATTTTATGCAGTATTGACACTTTTCATAATTTTCTCTGATCTTAAACTTCCACTTTGGCTTATTATTTACTTAATTTCTCAATTACTTATTTAACTAATCTCTTCTTTACTTAACTGCCTACTCACTTATTAAAACTGGTTACTCATTTAACTACATGGTGGCTTCCTTTATTACTTGGTTACTTACTTAATCAGTTACTTATCTAATTACTTACCAGCCAATGACTTACTTAATTACATGGTTACTTAACTACATGGTTACTCAGGTAACAACCTGGTTACTTATTTAATTACCCAGTTACTTACCTAACTATCAAGTTATTTACTTAACTAACCTGTTATCTATTTAGTTTCCAGTT
Source organism: Uromys caudimaculatus (assembly GCA_028551405.1). Classification (NCBI taxonomy): domain Eukaryota; kingdom Metazoa; phylum Chordata; class Mammalia; order Rodentia; family Muridae; genus Uromys; species Uromys caudimaculatus. The sequence continues at coordinate 98,183,126 of CM052708.1, forward strand.
ATTTAACATTCCTGGTATGGATTTGAACTTCTTGTTATTTAATTAAGCTATTACTTACTTAACCAGTTTGTTACTTACTTAACTACCTTATCACTTAGTTAACTACCCAGTTATTTAACTACTTGGTTACTTAACTACATGGCTACTTACTTAACTACCTGGTTATTTACATTTAACTAGTTGGCTACTTGCTTAACTACCTGGTTACTTACTTCAGTACCAGGGTACTTATTTAACTGACTGTTTACTTACTTTTAAGTACATGGTTACTTACTTAACATCTTAGTTACTTATTTGTAATTACTTGGTTACTTACCTAATTAATTACTTGTTTAAGTGCTTGTTTGCTTACTTAACTACATGGTTACTTACTTTTAACTAGTTGGTTACTGTTTACATGGTTACTTACTTTTAAGTACCTGTTTAATTATTTAACTAACTGGTTATTTAATTAACTACCTGATTACTTCTCTAACTATGGGGTTAATTACTTAACTACCTTGTTACTTACTTAGCTACCTGTAACAACCCAGTCCCTCACTCGACTACACTGACTTAATTACCTGGTACTTCCTGAACTACTTGGTTACTTAGTTAACTACCCATTTCCTTATTATCTTAGTTAGGGTTCCTCTCACTGCAATAAAACACCATGACCAGAAAGCAAGTTGGGGAGGAAAGAGTTAACTTGGCTTATATTTTCAGATCACAATCCATCATTGAAGGAACTCAGGACAGGAACACAAGCAGGACAGGAATCTGGAGGCAGGAGCCTATGCAGGGACCATGGAGGGTGCTGCTTACTGTCTTGCTCTCCATGGTTTCTCAGTCTTCTTTCTTATAGAACCCAGGAGCACCAGCTGTATCTCATGGAGGCATTTTTTCAACTCAGGCTTTTTTCTCTCTAATGACTCTAGCTTCTGTTAAGTTAACACACAAACACAGCCAGTAAAACTGACTCCATGTCCACTTGAAAAATCAAACAAGCAAAAAACTGGGGGAAAAAACCCTTATCACTATGAAGCCACAACCCTTTATTATACATCCCCAAGATCTCACATTAAAAACATAAACAACTTTAAAAGTCCCACAATCTACAAATTTAACAAATTTCATTTTCTTTAAACTATCCAATCTCTCTTAAAAATCAAAAATGTTTTTTAAAAATTAAACTAAATACCTTCTTCAAGAGTGAAGAACTAGGTCACAGTCACAGTCTGAGCCAAGTAAAACTGAACTTCAACAGTATAAACAGCTCAATGTCCAATGTCTGGGATCCACACACAATCTTCTGGGCTCCTCCAAAGGGCTTGGGTCACTTCTCCAGCTCTGCCCTTTGCATGGGACACACAGCTTATATTCTACACCCTGAATGGCTCCATTCCACTGCTACTGCTGTTCTTGGTGGTCATACCCTGGGACTTCCCCAACTCTGCCCCTGGTAGCACAGCTTCTCTGTGCTCTCAAGAAATACTTCCCAGAAGATTTCATCTCAATGATGTTGTTTTTTCTTAATCTCTGCTAATTTCTGATATCAAGCTAACCACCATCAATTCCCCCAGTAACTTAGAAGTTTTACTTTAGTAGTACTTATATCTTGTTAATCACAATTTAATGTTCATGCCCAGCAAGCCAGAACCACAGAATCAAAGTAGCAATACAAGCCAGAACTCTATCTCTTGCACTGCTCCGAACATTTTTATTTTCTAAGCTCCTACAGAACATCCCACTCAGGTCTCTACATTCAATGTTTTTTCTAGCCCAAAATTCCAAAGTCCTTCCACAGTCGTCTCCAAAACCTGGTCAGGTCTGTCACAGTAAAACTGTACTGCACTGGTACCAACTTGTCTTAGGGTTTCTATTACTGTGAAGAAACACTACAACTAAGAAGGAAGTTGGAGGGAAAGAGTGTATTTGGTACACACTTTCATATCATAATCCATTGAAGGAGAAAGTCAGGACAGGAACTCAGGCAAGGCTGGGACCTGGAGGAAGGAGCCGATGCAGATGCCATGGAAGAATGGAGTGCACTGACTTGTTTAACTATCCATTTACTTACTTAGTCACCCAGTTACTTACTTAACAAACCTATAATTTACTAAACTACCCAATTAGGTACTTAACTATAGTGTTATTAACTACCCTGTTACTGACTTCACTAACCTTTTTTACTTAACTACCTAATCCCTTATGTTACTTTTAACTACATGGTTATTTACTTTTAACTACATGGTTACTTAACTACCCAGTTTCTTACTTAACTACCCAGTTGCTTACCTAACTACCCAGTAATTTATTTAACTTACCTTTTACTTACTTAACATCCCTGTTATTGACTTAACTAACCTGTTATTTATTTAACTGCCCAGTTACTTATCTATCTGCCTGGTTACTTATTTGCCTACTTGCCTACTTACTTACCTTTCTGGATAGGATATTTATTTAACTATTTGGTTACTTATATAACCATCCAGCTATTTACTTCACTACCCAGTTACTTAATTACTTGGTTACTTGCTTAACTTCTTGGTTACTTACTTAACTATTCAGTTACTTACCTAACTTCCTAGTTATTTACTTAACTATCCTGTTATTTACCTAACCATTTTGTTACTTATTTAACTATCCTGTTACTTACTTAAGTAACCTGTTATTAACTTTCCTGTTACTAAGTTAACTAACTTGTTATTTATTTAACTACCCTGCTACTCAATTAAACTGTTATTCACATAACTATCTGAAGCTTTATAAAACTTTATAATTTCGGCAAATATATAGTGAGAGGCACTTAGTCATCAATAATCACTTGTAACAGTTCAGTGAACTTCAAAGACCCATCCTGCTTATAATAGTGGGCCGTCATGCATGCTTCAGACACTCCAACTCTCAACTCTCCTGTCTTGCTTGCTTTCTCCCTGGAAGAAGCACTATGTGTTTTTCTGTTGCCATTAAAGATCATTTAGTCTCTCTTTTTACCCCAGCCCCCCAGTCTTCAGCTAGAAGGAGGGTGTTTGGTGTCTAACAAAGTTGATCTTTTCCCCCTATGATCTTTGAAGGATTATTTACTTCTGGATTCTATTTCTTCATTCTGTAAAATGAAGATAATCATAGCCCCTACCCACCAACCCCCCAGAGATTGAGAAGATCATATGAAACTTGGCAATAAAGACACTTAAGGAAGGCTGGAACACAGCCTTTAATAACTCTCAATAATATTATTCATTTGAAGCCTTGGCTCTGCGAATTTTGGAGGTACCCACTCTGTCCCTCCCTCCTGGGACACTCAGAGCCACCATGACTTTCTTTTCAGATGTTCTCCACCCAGTTTAACAGGAGATATGTGGGAGAGATGTTCCTGAGTGCTCTAATTTAATTTCTGTTGTCATAAAACACACTGACAAAAGTGATTTAGAGGAGAAAGAGCCCACTTGGTTTACAGTTCCAGGTCATAATCCATCATGGCAAGAAGGTCAAGGCAAGAAGCCAAAGTAGCTAGTAACATCACATTCAAGAGAAGAGACAAAATAAATTCCTTCCTGCCTAGTACTCAGCTGCCATTCTCTACTCTGACAATCCAGAGCCCTAAGCCAGAGAGGGGTTATGGTCACTTTCTAGATGGGTCTTTCCACACCAACTAAGACAATCAGGACAGTTTTCACAAGTAAGCTCACAGGCCAACAGAATCTAGAAACTCTTCAATGAGACTTCCTCCACAGTTGACTCTAGTTAAATTATCAAAATTAACCATAATATTAAGGAAACATCTTATATGTGTGAGTATCTCTAGTTTAATATAAATGGTTTGTCTCATTTTCAAATTATGTAACATGTGTGTGATAATGTCATTCCACATTCTTCCTCTTCTGATGGGATGTCCAGGTGCCATGGTACTCTAACTCAGGGAAGGTAGGGCAAAGTCTGGAAAGGGTGAAGTCTGCCCTTTCCCTGTGCGGCATCAGACCAAGGAGGATGAAGCAGAATCCAGGTAGAATAGGGTCCACAGGACTCTGATCTGACTAGGAATGCTGAGAGTGTTACAGATCTTAGAAAAGAAATACAGAAGTCATTGTTTTTAATAGCTGGGTAGAACCACATTGTGTAAACGTACCACATTTTCTGTATCCATTCCTCTGTTGAGGGACATCCGGGTTGTTTCCAGCTTCTAGCTATTATAAATATGGTTGCTATGAACATAGTGGAGCATGTGTCCTTGTTATATGTTGGAGCATCTTTTGAATACATTCCCAGGAGTGGTATAGCTGGGTCCTCAGATAGTACTATTTCCAATTATCTGAGGAACTGCCAGACTGATTTCCAGAGTAGTTGTACCAGCTTGCAATCCCACCAGCAATGGAAGAGTGTTCCTCTTTCTCCACATCCTCACCAGCATCTGCTGTCACCTGAGTTTTTGATCTTAGCCATTCTGACTAGTGTAAGGTGGACTCTCAGGGTGATTTTGATTTGCATTTCCCTGATGACTAAGGATGTTGAGTATTTCTTTAGGTGCTTCTCAGCCATTCAAGTTTCCATAGTTGAGAATTCTTTGTTTAGCTCTGTATCCCATTTTTTAATAGGGTTATTTGGTTCTCTGGAGTCTAACTTCTTGAGATTTTTTTATATATTAGATATTTGCTGTCTAACAGATGTAAGGTTGGTAAAGGTCTTTTCCCAATCTGTAGGTTGCCATTTTGTCCTGTTGACATTGTTCTTTGCCTTACAGAAGTTTTTCAATTGTATGAGATCTCATTTGTCTATAGTTGAATTTAGAGCCTGAGCTATTGGTGTTCTGCTCAGGAAATTTTCCCCTGTGCCAATGTGTTCAAGGCTCTTTTTCCACTTTCTCTTCTATTAGATTCAGTGTATCTGGTTTTATGTGGAAGTCTTTGATCCGCTTGCACTTGAGCTTTGCACAAGGAGATAAGAATGGATCAATTTGCATTCTTCTACATGCTGACCACTACTTGAACCAGCATCATTTGAAATTTGCAGGCAAATGGATGGAACTAGAAAATAATATTCTGAGTGAGGTAACCCAGTCACAAAAGAACACACATGGTATGTACTCACTAATAAATGGATATTAGGCAAAAAGCTCAGAATATCCACGATACAACTCACAGACCATATGAAGCTCAAGAAGAAGGAAAACCAAAGTATGGATGCTTCAGTCCTGCTCAGAAGGGAGAACAAAATAATCATGAGAGATAGAGGGAGGAAGGGACCTGGGAGGTAGAAAGGAGGGGGAAGGGGGGACAAGTTCACATGTGCAAAGAGATGGGGGAGACATACAGAAGGTCAGGGAATTAAACAGAGGTGCATAGCAGTGTGGATGGAGAACTGGTGTAGCCACTAGAAAGTCCCAACGCCAGGAAAGCAAGAGGCTCCAAGACCCAGTAGGGATGACACTAGCTGAAATATCTAACACAGAGGAGAGAGAACCTGTAGAGAACATATCCAGAGGTTAGGCACGGCCCCCGGTTCAGGGATGGGACCACCTACCTATCTCAAAAATATTAACCCAGAATTGCTCCTGCTTAAAGGAAATGCAGGGACAAAGAGTAGAACAGAGACTGAAGGAAAGGCCATCTAGAGACTGTTCCACCTAGGGATCCATCCCATCTGCAGACACCAAACATAGACACTATTGCTGATGCCAAGAAGTACTTGCTGACTGGAGCCTGGTATAGCTGTCCACTGAGAGGCTCTGCCAGAGCCTGACCAATACAGATGTGGATGTTGCAGCCAACCACCAGAATAAGCACAGGGACCCCAATGGAAGCATTAGGGGAAGGATTGAAGGAGCTGAAGGGGTTTGCAACTCCATAGGAAGAACAATGATATCAACCAACCAGACCACCCCAGAGCTCCCAGGGACTAAACCACCAAGCAAAAAGTACACATGGAGGGACCCATGGCTCCAGCAGCATATGTAGCCAAGGATGGGCTTATCTGGTATCAATGGGAGGGGAAACCTGGGTCCCATGGAGGATCAATGCCCCAGGGTAGGGAAATGCAAGGGTGCTGAGGTAGGAGTGGGTGGGTGGGTGGGTTGGGGAGTACCCTCATAGAAGCAGGGAGGAGAGGGAATGGGATAGGGAGTTTGAGGGGGGAAACGTGGAAGTGTGATAACATTTGAAATGTAAATAAATAAAATAACCAATAAAAAAATCTTTTACTTCAAGCTAAAAACGGAAAGAAAAGGAATAAAGAGTTTTTGGAGCCAGCATGGGGAAGGTTGTCTCTGTCCAGGGTCCTGAGGCAGTGACCGTGGTGACAATGTTGGCAACCTGACTTAAGTCTCTGCAACCCAAAGCCTGGCCAGGCAGGCAGGTCCAAGGACCAAGTGTTCCAGCTCAGTAAAAACAACCTATCTCAGACGATCCTGGGTGAAACAACTTGTGCAGTTCATTCCATGTGGACAGGGACTATGATGAACCCTGGGGAATGCGATGGAATTTGGAGGGCAAATACCTCCGATTGGCTAAAGCTGAGATGATGTTGATGCTCTATTTGCATGGGGAAGAATTTCAGGTGTAGTGCTACATGTAGTGCTCTTGATCACCTTAGTTGAGAGTCGTGATTACGTGCTACAGAGCAGGCAAAGAGGCAGGGAGGGAGCGGCCCTACTCCTGCCATTTCAAATCTCTGAGATTCTTGGCATTTGAGCATGCTCCATCTCCCAGTCTCATACCCATCCACATGCCCTACATGATATTTTGAATTTTACATGTGTATTCACATTGTTTTATGTTGTTTTATGTCTTTTAGTCTCTTGAGGAACTTATAAATACTATCAGCCCTCACTTCAGACCCACTACAGGCTCACAGGCTGAGATACTGCAAAATCACTACAAAGAACAAGAAATGCTGATTCGGTAGCTGTTTCTGGAGGCCTTGTTGCTGCCTCCATCATTCATTCATCCTTTCATTCATTCATTCATCAATTTTTGGTGACTGAGGCCTCTCTTTCTTCCACTTTCTACTGCTACATTCAGCGTTTTGACACACAGCCCTATATCTGTCTCTCCATGAGCCAAGAGAACAATATTATGGGTAGATGCCATAATGGATTCATTTGTTGGATAATGCAGAGCCTCTCCAGTGTATGGGTGTGACTTTCTTCTTCCACATGTGTGCTAAGTATCTTTTCTTCTCTTCCCAAGCTCTAGGTGTGCAGTTTCTAGATACAAACAGGCTATGTGCTGAATTAATATTCCTCATTGCCCTCAGGAGCCTCCCAGTAACTTCATCATGGAATTCATGTTTTCTAAGTGAAGTCTGGTGGGAAAATCAGGACCTCAAGTGACCAGAAGGCAGATAGTCCTCAGTTGCAGGGACATTGTATAGTCCTCATCAGCTGAACAAGTGTGGTCTGAGTGCTAAGACAGCTCCAGGGCCTCAGCTAGGTCCCTGTGAGTGACAGCAGCAGGATGGAAGTATTGTGAAGTACTGAGCCCCAAGACGTAGGTGGAGTTTGCACAGAAGCTCTGCTCCATCTCCAGAAATCCCCACATCATTAGCTTCTGTCACTGCAAATCCTTTGTAGTTTCTCAACTTTATGATAATGAAATCACATGCTACATTTTGTTTTCTACTTTAATTTTTTCTATCAACACAATTCTTGTGTGGTTCACCTATTTTCTTTTCTTCCTTCCTTCCTTCCTTTCTTTCTTCCTTCCTTTCTTCCTCCCTCCCTC
>CM052708.1:98190922-98214644 GCA_028551405.1 Uromys caudimaculatus
TCTTTCTTTCTTTCTTTCTTTCTTTCTCTTTTAGTATAGAAATAGAGTTTATTTAGGGTATGGGGAGGGGAGCAAAGAAGGTAACAGAGGCAGAGAAAGGCAAAGAGGGGGAGAGAGTAGAGAAGTAGAGGAGTAGAGGCTGGCAATGACCACGTGGACTGGGGGAAGGGAATGGGGAGAGGTAAGTGATAAGAGATGTAAGAGAAAGGCAAGAGGAAGACATAAGAGTGGTTCACCCATTTTCTATTTCAATAGTTCACTCTCTTGTGTTGCTGCATAACTCTCCACTACACAAATAAACTACAACTCATTTTCCATTGACTTGTAGGTAGGCAACAGAGTCACTTCTAGCTCATGGCTCTCATGTAAACACCTAGGAGGGGAGCACACAGGACCCATAGCAGGGCTATGGTTAACTTTTCTAACTTCTATGTTGTTTCCAAAGTAGCTTTCCCTAATCTGCATCCCCATCATCTTGAGTGGCCTGGTTCACTTGCTCCACAGTCTTTCTACCCTGGCCTTAGCAAGAGAAGATGGGTGAGCCAGACCAAGAGCTCTCAGACTTTATTTATAGTTCTGGTTTGTTCTAAACTGAGATCTTGTCATGACTTTTCCTCATCTCTCTTACCTGGTGAGCTGTCAAAGACTTTGATCTTCTTTTTACTGCATTATGGATTTCCTATGATTGAATTCTAGGAATTCTTTATATAATTAAGATCCAAGCCTCCCATTAGCGTTGTGATTTGAAAATAGGTTTTTTTCTAGTTGGTGATTTGTTTTGGGGTTTTCTGTCTGTTTGGTTTTGATTTTTTAGTTTTAAGGAGTTGGATGATCTCTCTGTGAGGGCCTCCAGAAGCTAGAATGAATCTTATTTCTAATAAAAGACCACTTACTCCAGCAGCCCTGGGAGACAGAAGCAGAGGGATGAAGGATAGGTGGGGAGGGAGAGAAAATGTTAGCAAAGACAGACACCACGGATGCTCACTTCAAACACCGTTCCTGTGGAGCCAGCTGTTTTGTAGCTAAACAGCAGACTGGAAATAAACCATGGCAAGTAGATTATGAAGATAAAGAGACAAAGCTTAATTGTTTCAGACTTGACACTTGATGCGCCAGCTAGGAAGTTTTTGTTTGTTTGTTTTTTCTTTTGGTTGTTTTTGTCTGTTTGCTTTTTCTTTTTGAGAGAAAGACTTTGCAGTCCTGGCCCCCATGTATGCTGAGACTAAAGGTTGGGCACCATTATGCCTAGTTTGCTTTGAGGATTTATATGCATTTTTAATGTCCTGGAACTTCATGGATTAGGAATTTTATGACTGTTTTGTATATTTATTAATTCATGTAATTTAAATGTATCAAAAATACCCCTTGATCAATATGAAGGCAGACTGACAAACTATAATCTACTGTGGTAGTTTGAATATAATGACCCCCACAGGCACTATTAGGAGGTGTGACATTGTTGAAATAAGTGTGGCCTTGTGGAGGAAGTGTGACACTGTAGAAGTGATATTTGAGGTCCCATATATCTTCAAGCCATGCCTAGCAGTAGAGTCCCCTTCTGCTGACTGCAGATCAAGATGGAGAACTCTCAACTATTCCTCCAGTGCCATGTCTGCCTGCAGGGCGCCATACTTCTTACCATGATGCTAATGAACTAAACCTCTGACATTGTAAGTCAGTCCAAATGGAATGTTTTCCTTTATAAGAGTTACCTTGGTCATAGTGTATTTTCACACCTATGAAACCCTAACTAAGATAGAAGTTGGTATCTGGGACTGGGGATTGCTGTGATAGGCTTGATCATGCTTTTGTTTGAGGAATTGAATTTGGGGACTTTGTATTAGGACTGCAGTGGAATGCTTTAAGTGAAACTTATGGGCCGTACTAATAGGATCATGAAAGACAGGGATGCTGTGACCTGGATCAAAAAGTTTCAGAGGAGAATTTAGATATGTTGCCTGAGACCATTCTTGTGATATTTTGGTGAAGAATGTGGCTGCTTTTTATCCTGTTCAAAAATTCTGCCTAAGGCAAAATTGAAGAGTTTTGGAATAATTCCATTTGCAGAAGAGAGAATTTAAAACAACCTAATGTGGACTGTGTCCTATGGTTATTAATGTCCATGTTTATGCAGATCTGTAATGGAAAGGGGCACCAGAAAGAATAGAGCTAAATCCTGTGTTCAAGGAGATAAACAGATGAAAGAAAAGCCAGATGCTAACTTGAACAAAGGAGGTAATGACCTCAGGGCAAGACCCCCTCAGCTAAGCTTTCAGCTTATGAAAGGGATTAAAAGTTTAGGCTCAGTGGCATGATGGTACCCACACTTCAACACCAGCACTTAGGAAACAGAGGCATGCAGAGCTCTGAGTTAAAGGCCAGCCTGGTCTACAGAACAATTTCCAGGACGGTCAAGCTCAGAGAGTGAAGAAAACCATAGAAAATAGGAAGCTGGTGAAGAGGTAATTGAACAAGGAGCCTGCTAACATGGAGTGGAACAAGCCCAAGAGAAAAAAAAATGTGTTGTATTCCACAAAGCTGAAAGGATGCACAGTTTGCAGTTTGTCTGGATGGTTTTTGGTCTTGGTTTGGTCCAATATTTTTTTACTATGCTCCTGTTCCTCCATTTTGAATGGTAATATATATCCTATACCATTATATGATGGAAGTATGTGATCTGCCTTTTATTTTGATTTTACAGGGATTACAGTTAAGAGATTATAGGAATCTCAGAAGAGTTTAAAAGTCATTTGGACTTTTAAATGAATTTGGGACTTTTATAGACTATGGGGACTTTTGAAATGGGACAAAATGCATTCTGCATTATGATATAGTTATAAGCTTATAGGGGAGAGGGAATGAAACAATCCCCATAGACCCATATGGAACAGCATTATAAAAGATATGAACTTGTTGGAATAGGTGTGGCCTTGGTGGAAGAAGTGTGTCTCTGTTAGGGCAGGCTTTGAGGTTTCATATGGCTCAAGGCAGGCCCAGTGGGACAGTCTTCTTCTGTTGCCTGTGGGTCAAGATGTAGAACTCTAAGTCTTCCATTGGAGTGCCTGGGCTCATTCCCATGGTTGGCTGTGAGAATCTGAATCAGGTGTTGGCAGAGCCTCTCAGGGGACATCTATACCAGGCTCCTGTCAGCAAGTACTTCTTAGCATCAGCAATAGTGTCTGGGTTTGGTGTCTGCAGATGGGATGGATCCCTAGGTGGGGCAGTCTCTGGATGACCTTTCCTTCAGTCTCTGCTCCATTTTTTGTCTCTGCATTTCCTTTAGATAGGAACAATTCTGGGTTAAAATTTTTGAGATGGGTGGGTGGTCCCATCCCTCAACTGGAGGCCCTGCCTATCTACTGGAGGTGGTCTTTACAGGTTCTACCTCCCCTTTGTTGGGTATTTCGGCTAATGTCATCCCTGTTCGATCCTGGGAACCTCTTGCTTCCCTAGCATTTAGGACTTTCCAGAGGCTACCCCCAAGTTTCCCATCTCCCCTGCTACATGTTTCTGTTCAATTTCATGAGCCTCCCTGGTATCTCCCTCCCTCTACCTCCTGTGATTATTTTTCCCCCTTCTAAGTAGGATTGAAACACCATCATAGAGGCAAAGGGGACGGAGGATAGGATGGGGGGTTGTGGAGGAGAAACTGGAAAGGGGGACAATATTTGAAATGTAAATAAATAAAGTAACCCAAAGAAATGTAGAACTCTCAGGTCTTCCTCCAGCACAATGTCCTGTAGCACGCTGCCATGCTTCCTACCATGATAATAGACTGAAACTCTGAAAGTATAAGCCCACCTCAGTTAAATGTTTTCTTTATAAGAGTTGCTGTGGTCATGGTATCTCTTCCCAGCAATGAAATCTTAACTAAGACATCTAATAAGATGAAGCTTTTTCAGTTATTTTGTCAGCTATTGTCATTAATATGCTAGCCATTATAGTACAAGTTCTTGGTCTCTTTTTTATAAAATAATACAAGTGTGTCCTTCTAGGAATTTTCTATTTTTCTTATAAATTTTTTTTAAATTTCACTTATTAAATTGCTTTTATGTGATAATAACATGGGGAAAATCACTTCATTTTCTTTGGGTCATTATTTCTTTTTTACTTCATGGTCATTGTCACGTAGGTAAGGCATATTTATAAAGAAGCAACTCTGGTTGTCAAGGTACAGTAACCTGCTGGTGATTTGATTGGCATTAGCACCTATGAGATACAGCTGGGGTGAGGTGGCACTCAGTTTGTCAGAATAATTTTTCGCCTGAGCAGTTGGAAGAAAGATCAGCACTGTTGAGTGCAGACCTATGGAGCTTGGGACATGTACCACAATCTGAAAGTTTTCCTTTTAAATGATTTGTTTAAATTTCATACTCATGATGAGTAATCATACTCATAAAATGTAGTATTATAAAGACTAATTTTAACATTCTATTTCAATTTTCCTCTTCATCTTACATTTTTCTTCAAATTTATTATCTTTTATATAATTCATCTAAATTTTTATTTACTGCTTTGAAAGTTATATGTTCAAATCTCAGTTTTAACATTGCGTCTGTGTAGGATGTGTGGAGGTCCACTAGTATTGTAGTGGTATATGGAAGTCATAGGGGAGCAATTGTAGAAATCACACATTCTCTTTGCCTTACTATGGGTTCAGGTATTGAACTCAAGGTGTCAGGCTTGCCTAGCGAACCATTTACAGGCTGAATTCTCAATCTCGTCCTCCTTAGAAGAGGAAGAGGATTGGGGAGCAAATTCCACAAAACACAAAGTCGGGACGGACACTACAGAGTAATAATGTATATGTCATTTGTAACAGATGATGCAGAGTGGTCATGCTGGACTGTAAACCTGAAAATACCCCCTGCCAGAAAGAGAGGAAGCCAACATGGCACCTGAGAAGACTGCATTCATTTCTTTCAGGAACTTTGTTACTCAACCCTACGAAGCCCCAGTTCTCCCTTACTGAGCACCTGATTACAGAGTTAAAACAGTATTTTTAAAGCAGTTAAAGAAAAGACTTAGCAGAACAGAGAATGTGAACAAGAGGCTGCTCTTGGGAAAAACGGAAACAGCTGGAATTTTTTAATAGAGTTCAATGCTCATGCTCAGGCAGCTGCGAAGTCCTTACTCTGCATAGAGCCTCTGGGACACGGTACAAAGCCAGGCCTCTGCCAAGCAAAGGCTGTGGTCAGGGTCCGCCTTTCTCCTCTACCTTTTCTCCTGCCTTCCTTTTCTCTTCCAAAGCTATACTGACCTCTGGCCTCCCTCACAGAGGCAAGGAGAAAGTCAATGAGAACACCCCAGTCAGAAGCCCCTGACTGCCAGTCAGTCCAGTTCTCTGCTATTTCCTCCCAGTGGATATTTCTGAGAAGGTCATCATTTCTTTCCATTGCAGTGAGTGATGGACTCAACAAGCATATTGCACCAAACGCTTTCAAAAGTGATTCATGTTAATGGCACGTCTCGGGGGACTGATGCTAAATAGAAGCTACAACCGAAGCTTAAAGGGTGATTTAGCAATTGGAAAGCCCACAGACCCCAGCACACACTGGCTCCGCTGATGGTAAACATCTAAAAATAAATACAACTAAAAGTCATAAAATTGGATAGACGATAAATCTGACAGTTCAAGACCTTTTGGAGCTTGAATCATAAAAATAAAATTACTAACTCAGGCATTCCTAGGTTTATTTATTTATTTTTATTTTTGCCACGCATCTTTTACAGGGCAGTGAACTGAAGACAGTTTCATATTTCTGACATGCTAGTGTGGGTTACTAAGGTGGTTGCTACAGAAAATAAAATCAAATGGACATATTGAAGAAATACCCCCTTCTGTCGGTAAGAGCAGCCGTTCCTTGAAGAAAAAGCTTGGAGGGAATTTACTCACCAAAATCAGGCTTGAAGCTTTTATAGTCTTCCCTCGACAGCCACAAAAACATAACAAAAAATACAGTGGATATATCCAAGTCATTCTTGTTCTTATCTCCCGGCGGTGCCATTACTTTCCGAGGAGTATAATTGGGTTGGTAGAATCTGTTTTATAAAATAAAAATGTTAAAAACAAAAGAATCGTAATGTTTAGGTGAACTGAAAAGAGGAACTTACTTTGAAAACAGAAGAATCTATTAATGTCAAAATTACCCTTTCCTCAAATGTAAAATGTTCCTTTAGAATAGTTTCTCTTAAAGGCTCTATAAAGGATGATTCTCCGTGTACTTTTAAATAAATGAAGAAAAGAATAAGCAAAAATCATCTTTCTTCTATCAAGTGCTCTGCATTCTAAGTAATTAAGAGTTAAAAATTAATTCATAATCCAAACAGTGTTCAACCATCATGTAGAAGGTCTTATGTTAAGACCTCTGTGGCATGTAGCAAGGAGCAGAACAAGCTTTGGTCAGACCACTCCTACATGGAGGGGCTGGCTCCCAGTGTGTAAAGGAGAACAATGCCCGTGTCAGCTCCCTATGTCTTGCTGTCTCTGTACAACTCTAAAAACGTCAGGAGAGTCTGATTCCACGTGTCTGTTCCTCCCTTCCTTTGCAGGAGTTAACATTCATAGTCATCAATTCAGTGTGTATTGACTATTCACATTGGCTCAAAATCCATCCCACAGTAACCAAGAAAGGCAGGAATTTAGGAAGATTTAACTAAGGGCCACTGAGAGGGCTCAATGGCTGAAGGCACTTGCTGTCAAGGCTTCTGACCTTAGTTCAATCCTCAGGACCCACTGAGTTCTGCAAGTTGTCCTCGGAATTCCATCCTCACATCAACACGTGCCCACCCACCTCCACACAAGATAAATAAATGCAGTACTTTTAAGTTAAGAAAAGCTGTCAGGCAATAAGCATATAAGCATTTTTATCACTTTTGTTTCAAAGATAACAATCTCCTTTTTAGATTGGATATTTTCTAGTACCTGGTTTTCTTTGTTTGATTGATTGGTTTTGTATCAGCAGTCAATCAACCCCCAGGAAAAAAGACATGGTCCATGTTGTTGGTTACTTGTGAGATAAACCTTGGGCATTTCCTTAGGCTGTGTAGTCCAGCCTTGGTACTGTCCATGAGAGCAATGCTGCCCTTCAGAGCATAACACAGATATTCATACCATACATAGTCAGACATACAGCATATCTAGGATATTAAAATATCATGGGTAAGAAATTATTAAAACGTGTAAAATATGTTTTTAAATAAGTGCTAATGATGGAAAAGGTTAGAAATATTAGTCTAGAGACCCTTGCTTAATACAAATAATTCTCATGTGTCTACCCATTCTACACAGTGTCCTGACACTCACAAGAAGTGTGGCAAACATACTGTTTACCCTTAAGACCATGCTTTGACTGATATCAGATGCAGGGTTGCTTGGCAATGAAACAAGCACTTGAAGGTAGCTGTGAGCTATGGGTCTCTGGGTTGAATGGGTTTGTTCCTTCATTTGGTACTATAATTCTACCATGAATAAAGATAGCAAGAGCTACCTTAATTGTACACTTAGCAAGTATCTGATTCTTTGCTAAGTGCCTCAGTTACATTACCTCATTAATCCTCAAAACCACTTGCACACCACTTCATAGATGAAAAGGCTGGGGTGGAATTGGTCCAATAACTTGCTAAAGCGCCACTGGGGACTGAAATCCAGGCTCTCCTATGTCAAGAACAGCAATTGTGCTGTGGAGTTATCAGTGTAAGTTTTATTATTTCCTTCTCCTTGGTAAGATGTTCTTATTTCTCCACAATCAGATTTGTGGGTCAGAGCCTCAAACACATTCTTGTCTTTTGCTGGACTCAAAGTTGCTACTTTATTCCTTTCAGTTTCGTATCAGACACTACCAAGGCTCGATTGTGCTTCCCAAATTCAAGAGTTGAAATCCTACAGCCAGCATGCTTGTATTGGAATCAGTAAATGACTGAGGTTAAATGGAGTTAAAGGGGCCAACCTTCACCTGAAAGGATTCATCTTGTTGTAATAAGATGCTGTCATCTTGCTTTCCATCCACATAAAAAAAGAACACCGTGAGAAGCCAGGAAGAGACACTTCAAGAGGAACCACATAGAATAGGCTGCCACCACGATCTTGTACTTCCCAAGCTCCATAAACATAAGGAAATAAATTCCCATTTTTAAGCTACCCAGATTATGATATTGTGTTATAGCAATTTGAGATTAACACAGTATGACATATGGTTTTAAGCTGAAAGAAATCCATAAACCACCAGTTCCTTGTTACCCTTTCTTTATTATCCAGTTGTTTTCATGGTCACCCAGATAGGAAAATAGTCATCCTCATATTCAGATATTGTCAAGATTTATATCTTCTGGGTGGAGATTAATATTCAACTGTCTGATTGTTTACAGGAAGAGCAAGCTGTCTTTTCCTCCTTTCCTCTTCCGGCTGGAAGACAGCTGTTGTGAGGATCTTAGCTAGTGAATGGAAAACCATCAGGAGAATAAGGCAGCTTGAGTCCTTGGCAAAAGGGGTCTTTTCTTCTTGCTCAGCCGCTCACTGAAGACAGCAGATGCCACAGCTGAGAGGCCACTGATGGATTGATTCCAACTTTCAGGAACTAAAGGGTTATTCTCAATTACGTATCTAATCATCAGTTTCAGAAATGATGGAACACCATCTGTACAGGATCACCAAAGAGCTGCCTCGGCTTCACACTGCCCCAATCCTCTGTCATGACCGTCTGGCTTCACTACTGTAACTTGGAATGAGCAGTACGGAGCTGAAGGCGTGGCTGCCGTGACTCCACAAAGAGGAGAGAGACAGGACTGCTGCTGGGCTATAGCTGCCATCCCTTGACCCACCGCTGGGAACTTGTCTCATCATCTTAAGAAGGATGAAATGATACCCAAAGACTGGTTCCTAAATCTTCAGGTCCATATTCTATCCCCTCTGATGATAAAGGCTCACAAATATCTCGCTTGTTCTCTACAGGGGTTTTTCTCTCATAAAAACAAAAAAATTATCCAGTTTTCTTTTTCTACGTCTCTGAACTACCTTCATTTTGTTTTGCTTTTTTTTTCTTTCTTTGATATTCAAAAAGATGTGCTATTGATTGTATACCATACTTGTTTTGTATACTAGGCATCAAAGTGTGTGAGGCTACAGATATGCAGAACTTAGATCGGAATCATTGAACAAACAGCACCCATTATGTTTCCTGAAGTAAGTAAACTAGGTGTTGAGTGAGGGGATCTGATTTCTAACATCAAATACAACATCACATAGAAGCAAATAGGAAGTCCGTTGTGTTCCTGGACTCTAAATGAAAGCCGAAGCACTGTATATTCAGCAGATTCAACACATTTGCGATGTCCTCTAAAATTGTTTAAGTCCAATTAAATAGATTTCTATCCCATCCAGACATATGAAGTGTAAAATGTAACCTTTTAAAACCAAAATACACTTTTTTCTTAAACAAAAGCATAATTGACCTTAATCACTACATCCAAAATCCCCCTTTACACTAAAGAGCAGAGACCATTTGTGTCTAGCAAATAAATGTCCTTTGCGCTAAAAATAAAAGAACAGGGGTGGGGCTGGAGAGTTTGCTCAGACATTAAAGACCCTTGCTGCTCTCTCAGAGGACCTGCGTTTGATTTCTAGCCCCTACCTAGCAGCTCATGACCATCTGTAACTCCAGTTCCAGGGAATCTGATGCCCTCTACTGGCTTTCAAGGGCACAAAGCATACAGCTGGTATACAGCCATGCCTGCAAGCTGTATACATGCATACATAAAATTTACCTGTACTCATAAAAATCATTTTAATTAAAATACGGGAAATTTGGAGGTTGATCAGAGCAGCTTGGCTCTCTCTGGGAGTTCTGCTCTTATGGGAGAAGTTGCTCAGATACTTTTGCTTTTTAGTGAACTAGTTCTAGTGTCCCATGGCATCCTTTTTTATTTTGCTAATCTCTTCATGTATGCTACAGAGTGCCTGGTGGTCCTTATCAACTACAAGCATCCACACTGACACCAACTAGAAAAGGTCACACATGCCATAAACAATGGGTCATTTCAGCATTTCACTCTTCATCTTCTCAAGGAAGTAAAAGCTGGAAGAACAGAAGGGAAAAGTTCAAAGGGCAAAGGACTGTCATGTATATATCTTTCTACATCCTCTCCATTTAAAGTACCCTCAACTTCCAAAGTGTGTGTGTGTGTGTGTGTGTGTGTGTGTGTGTGTGTGTGTGTGTGTGTGTGTGTGTGTATCCCTGTGTTGTGTTGCTGAGACAAAATACCTGAGGAAAATAACTTAAGGAGAAAACATTCATTTTGTTCATGGTCTCGAAAGTTTTAGTCTGCATTTGGCTAGCTATATCTCCTTAGGCCTGTAGCAAGGCAGGAGCCATGATAGCCAGGATGCAGGAAGAGATAAAATTTTCCTAGAGCAAGATACAGATGCTATGGGCATTCCCTTCTCCAGTGACCTGCTTCCTCCAACCCTCCCTCTCATTAGTCTTTCAGATATGAATTCATCATCACTGATGGAGTTAGCACACTCAGTATCCAATCACCTCAGTAGCATTACCAGCTAGAGACCAGACACTCCTCACATTAGCCATTTGGAGGAGATTTCAAATCTAAACCAAAGCAGTATAGTGCCAGCCTGGGCTCACTTCTGCCCTCAGTGTCCAGGCAGGAAGGAATGAAGCTTTATCTGGATTGACAGGGCCCAGAAAACCTTGTTCATGGTGTTTCCTGAAAAAGCCTTTTCCGACACCGGGTTTCAGTGAAACATCTCTCTTATTGGGGATAACAAGGGCTGTATAAACCTTGAGGAGTGGGTATGGTCTTGGGGGTTAAGTGTACCTTATTGGTTGATGCTGGCTGCTAGGAATGTTTCATTTACATGAAGC
Source organism: Uromys caudimaculatus (assembly GCA_028551405.1). Taxonomy (NCBI): domain Eukaryota; kingdom Metazoa; phylum Chordata; class Mammalia; order Rodentia; family Muridae; genus Uromys; species Uromys caudimaculatus. Next base: position 98,201,800 of record CM052708.1, read on the forward strand.
AGAATTCCAGGTGCTTGCTGGACTTGTCCTTATAGGAAGAGAGGAAGTTAAACTTGTAACTTGGCAACCAGCCTTCATGACTACCTCACGGGTGGCAGAGGTAGATATCGTACAGACTGTCTGAAGCTGAGCATGCAGGCCCAGAACAGAGAAGGAACCGTTCTTATGCCTGCTAGTCTCAAAATGAGATTTGGGGGTTTAAACACGCCTTGACCTCACTGTTCCTCTGAGCAGTGAGGCTGCTCCTCACTTGCATGGCTTTCCAGTCCTACACTATGGTCCCAAATTTCTTCTACAAATAAAAGTGTCTAAATTTCATCCCAGACATTCTGGGAAAAGATATCAAAGTTTAGGACCAAATAGTAAGAATTTTCAACAGTTCTGGTAATAGAATATTCTGTCAAAAACTAAGGCCTACTGGTTTTGAGAATAAAGTTCAGATTTAATAATGGTCCACACACCTCCGAAACAAGTCGTCCCAGAAACCTCACCCTGAGCCCTACAGAACCTTCTCAACTTCTCTGGACAGTTTCTTTTATGGGACGTTCTCTCCCTCTCTGCTGACATGCTCCTCCTATACTCTACTCACCTGACACTGAGTTTGTCCTACAAGAAGTCACTGGAACACATCTTTGATAGCCTTACCTGACTCTGCCTAAGCCACACTGCCTAGTGCCCATTGGAACCTCTCCCTCTGTGGGCCAGGATTCCTCACATGTTCTCCCCTGACAACTCAGCTGGCGAATCACCCACTGAGTTCGGGTTTAAGTAGACATCTTTAATGGCCCACCTTGATGGTTCCTCCCCTGCAACTCCTTCATACAATTTGAGTCAAAAAATAAAGTTCAATGACCAAAAGAATAAATTTACACACACACACACACACACACACACACACACACACACACACACACACACTACATATGTGCATGTGTACACGTACACAGAGTATGCCTGTCAGCTTCTAATTAACCTGTAAAGCCAAATTGAAGGTCAAATCCTGCCTGTCTGTTTCCACCCTCCGTCTCTATGACTCTGAGCACACTGTAAGGAACAGGAGCTCTGGGCTGCTCGCAGCATTCACACCCTCTTCTTGAAACACCAGCACCTGTAATTCCTGGACTGCTACTTTGAACCCATTCCTATTGCAGTTCAAATGACTCAGCAGTTATTTGAGTAGCTCTATAAGGGTCCAAGTCTTTTTAAAAATGATACCACATCTCATTAAACTGTAGTTGATGTTGTTATAAATTCCAGGAATGAGGCTTAGGCTTTTGTGCAATCGCATCTCAGCCCAGGGCACATTCCAGCCATGGCACCTTATTCTGCCTAAGTAGCGAAGACTATCTCTGCACTAATTACCAACCCACATTGGAACATTCTCCTGTATGATAAAGGCTTTGGCAGCCTTTGAATAAGGCACTTCAAAGTCTCCCTTGCAGAGGGTTTTGAGATCTCAGATCATTGAAACTGTCACAGCTTGACATTCTTTTGCATTTGTCATGCTTTCTGGAAGCCATCCTCTAACCCAGGACCTGAGAGAAGCTGAAAGCTCCCCAGGATGATAACTCTTGCTTAAGGAGAGAAGAGGGTGGGGAGGGTCAGCACACTGTCCTAAGATGGGGAAAATGACTCTATTTGCTCCAGGAATTTTGAATGTGACTATCAGCCCATGATATCAAAAGAAAGGGATTATTTCCAGCTGATGCTTCCCTGGGCAAAGCAGTACCAGGTCCCAAGTCGACTGTGCTTGGTGGTTGAATGCCAGCACCTGGCAGAACCAAGAAAACTGTGGAGAATCTTTTAAGGAAAAATTTACAAAGGTATAAACAGGATTTAAGGAGGCCAACTGGAGATGCTACAGCTTCCTCAGACTACTACAGTAAGGGGGCCCTAGACGCCGCACGTTAGAAGTGGGAAAGAGTCAGAGTAAGTATGACAGAGCAGACGGCGATAAAAATGAACATAGACATAGCATGGTCCAGTTGCCATCGCAGGTAGACATCGCGGATGTTCTTGGGGAAAGGCGCTTGTGAGCTACAGCTAAGAGAAAGATTCCTTCTCCTGGCTGCCAGCAGAAGCACGCAGAGCCTCCAGGGGCTAGCAAAGCATGCTGCCTCCATGGGGAGCATTTCACGGATGGTTTAATTTTGGTCATACTTCAAAGAAAAGAAAAAACCTCAAAAATTGCAATTTGCAAGTCAGACACATTAGAGGTCTAAACACATTAATTAGTTCTTAGTCAATACACTGCATCTACCCTGAAATTATCATTAAACCAAATCAAAAGAAGCATGCTGGGATCTGGGGGAATGATACTTTGGGGAATTAAATTCATTACCCTGTATGACTAAATTTTTCCTTCTCAGTCTTTCTTGTATCTGTTGTGCTCTAGAGCTGAGATCTGGATCTCAACATTGAGTCCTGTTTATCATTTGCAGGGGCTGTTTGGTTTGCATGACAATAGGCGGTTACTTAACAGAAAACTTTGCATGGTGCTGGAGGGGACCCTCATCTCTAGTGTGCTGGAGGAAGAGTCGGTTCAAGGGGGGATGGTAAAGACTATGGGGTGTTTATTGTGGGGTAGAATGTACTAGAAGCAATGGGTAAGAGGCTAAGTGGAAATGAGAGAGTCTTGAATCAGAAATTTTGAGGTTAGATAGAACTTTCTGCTGTCCTTCAAATATGTTTTCACTTTGGCTAAGCCACTTCATGTGCAAGTCACTGGTAAGTTATATCGTCTTCCATCAGGATGGAGAGAATCTATTCCCAGTTGCTGGGAGTGATCTGAGAAAACAGTCTTAACTGCCATGTCATTCAAAAGACATCTCATCCACAGACTGCTACTTCATCCAGGGAGGGTCCTGGGCAGTGACCAGTAGAGAAGCCCGATCTTTTAGAACCAAATCTTGATGACTCTGATTGAACTTTTTACCTCCATCACCCCGCCCCCATCCAAGGTGTAGGTATCAATGCAGGTCTCTGTTAGGAACGCACTGAACATGAACTTTCTTTTTACTCTTCTGCTTTCTTCCCTGTCCTTTCTAGGGGAAGTGCCATGGTTTTCATACGGTACTGTTCCAGGGGAATCTATCCTGTAGTTTAGTCTAACTTAATGTCTATGAACCTTGAGTTCTGATTTGCCTTCAGTCTATGCAAATAAAAAGCAGGATGGGGGACTGGAGAGATGGTCTCAGAGGTTAAAAACACTGGCTCCTCTTCCAGAGGTCCTGAGTTCAATTCTCAGCAACTACATGGTGGCTTACAACCAGCTGTAATGGGATCTGATCCCCTCTTCTAGTATGTCTGAAGACAGTGACAGTATACTCATATACATTAAATAAATAAATAAATCTCTTAAAAAACAAAAAATGAAGCAGAATGGTCTTGAGCTAGGACAAGGACTTCGGATGGCTGGGCACTGTGAGGTTGTGAGTGTGATGGCGCATGTCCTGGGGAGATGTGCATGCCACTCAAGTGCTCTCTACCAGGTGGTGAAGAGGCAGTCTCCTGAGGGGACTGCACCGTTTCTAGAAATTCAGAAGATGACATCCCTAAAGCAACCACACTCTGTGATCAGCCTGAAAGCCAGTTCCTAAGCCAGTGACAGTGGTCCGCCCTCACACAAACCCATGCATTTCAGCAGGGCTCTATATCTTTGCTCTCTGAAAGCCTCTAGTTCTAGGCATTTAAAGGATAGAAGAGTGAATTCAAACTGTCTTGGGAGAGAGGTTATTAAGAACAGACTTGGGACCTCTGGTCCTATGACTTTAGAACACACTCAGTGTCCACCTGCCACCACCCTCTAGTATGCAATTACATACATGATTTGAAAACTCAGCACACTTCACAATTTTATCCAAGATCACAAACTAGCAAAACTAATTTGGGGTTTTGACTAAAGTGTATCTTGAATTTCTCAAGTTTAGCGTTAGTTCTAACTTTGAAGAACCTGCCTCCTTAGGTTGACTGACCCATGGACCCAGTTTCTGTTAGGCAACATTTCTCGGGCTAAAATGAGCAAGAGAATAGAGGTGCCAAGTGAGTTCAGTAGAGGTTTCTACTCTATTAGCACTTGGTCCTGATAGAACAAGCTAGATGAATGCACAAAGATGTTATCTTATGTGAAGTGTGAAGCAGACATTCCACTGCACTCTGTGTCCTTTTTAGCCATTTAATTTTCTAATATAGAGCCACCACTCTCAGACTCTAACAGCTGATCTTTGGCCAATCCCCATGTGCTTTCTACCAACTCCCATAAGACAGTTAGCAGCTCCAGTATCAGCAGGTGTATTAGCCCTTTTCAAATGCAGTAGTTCCTTCTAATTTGCTAAATGGGATACAGAGCAGTTCCAAGTGACCTTCTCGAATGTCAAAGTTTAAGATGTTTGTTATCATAACTATTAGTACTTAACTGGTTGCTACTGTCTCTGTTGGTCCAGGGTCAGGCCACAATGTCTATGGGTAGCTCCATTCCAATGGCTTCCCTTAGGAGAGTCCACACCGGGTTCCCATAGTCCCTGTTTCTGACTCAGGAAGAAATGCATGCGGGCCAATCTGAACCAAACAGGAAGAGCTGCCGCAGAACCTGGCTCACCAAAGCTCTCCAAGCTTCTACCCGGTTCCAGCTCCTGCCGTTGGGCATATTTTAGAAGAGTGTGCTTCCTTGGATACTAACTTCCATCCTAATCAATTTAGATTATGAGAACAAAAATATCATGGATTAGGTGGCTCATGAAATGATTTATTTCTTGTTGGATATTGAGAGTCCAAAGTGCCAGCAGATAGTTTCTGATGGGGACAAACTTCTTAGTTCATAGATGGCCCTTTTCAGTGCCTCTACATGTTGGAAGAAGGGCTGCCTTCTTTACAGGATTTCTGAGGACCCTCTATGAATGGCACTAATCCCATTCTTTAGGCCTTCACCATGGTGACCTGAGTTCCTCTTCAAAACTCCCCTGAATGCACAGTTACCGTTAGGGATTGGGATTATTCCATAAAAAAGCTACTACGCAAACACATAGTCTATAGCAGTAACTGTAATGAGAGCAACTATCAGCTCTTTATCTGCATATAATATGTGACAGCTTCAATTTATGCCCTCACCTTAACCATGCCAACACCAATGTCACTGCATCCATTATAAAGGTGGTGATGTTTGATAACTCAAGGAATTCCTCTCCAATGCTTCATTCTTTCTTTAGATATCTAATCATTCCCAAACTTTAACAATGTATACAGATAACCCAGATCCATGTCACTGACACTCTTATTAACCCTTCCTGTTGCTTTACCTTCTCCCAGTCTCCCTGTGGCTGGGATGCAGTTAGCTCATTGGTTCTTAAGCCAATAAGAATGTTCCCCTTTAGCCCTCTGCCCATGCTTCCCTCCTGCTTACTTATCCCATGCAGCCCCATTAATTGCTTTCAAAAAAGATGCCTCACCTTAGCTGCAGGATCACCCTGGCTAGTCTACATCTTCTAACTTTAGATTACTGCTATTCATATACGCCATGGTTTAATCTTAAGAACCAGGACTGTCTTATAGAAGCATATGTAGTTTTATATCTGTACTATTCTTAATTATTTCTTGTTTCTTGTCTTTGAAGCCCGATGAAGGCGGAACTCTCTGCTGTCCCCTTGCCTGTGTTCAGACCATAGTAGACTATTCTCAGACCGGCACTGTGCCAGGTCACAGTCCTGCTCAGTGAACAGAGACACAGATGTAAGAAAGTGTCTACAGGGAGGAGAAAGACATGACAGAAAGTGGCGGTGAGGAAGAATAGATGTTACTATAAGCGTGATTTATTGTATACATGTATGAAGTTGTTGAAGAAAAATTTCATCGATTAGGATTAAATTTAATCAGTTAGGATTAAAACATTAATCCTAATTTTAAGAGTCAGGGAAACTGTTAGGATTGCAGAGAGAGCCACTGTTTTTCTTGCCAAGAACAGAGATTTTACAAGAAATGATTTTATTCTAGATCTACTATTTATATATCATAGACATCTCAATGACTTATTTAGTCCTTCTCATATTCTAAGATTTCCACATATGTATAATGGACATAATTGTATTTGTTATGAAGATTAAAAATAAAGCACAAAACACAGGCATATTGCCTGATACATTGTCCATGTTCAATGAATGCTCATCAATTGAAGTATTATAATCAGAAAGGATTATGCATACAAATAGCCATCATTGATTTGCCTGTTTGTTCTCCATGTACTAATATGCAAGATGCTGGGTAGAAGGAGACAATAAGACCAAGGCTGCACTGTTTGGAAGGGCAGGGCCTTGCTTTCCTCAATGCTTCTAGAAACTTCTACCATGTGCAAATGAGTAATACATCTTTGTGATATAGTACTCAATATTATGTTAAACCCTTTTCTCATTTAAAACTTAGATGCCATTGAAGACAGAATTATGGCTGAACAGATGGAAGGGGAAATATGTGGCTTCACAGGGAAGGGAAGCCTCCTGCACACTGGCCTTACCTCAGCTCCACGGTCCATATGGCCTGCACTGTCTCAATGATGTGGGAGTCTTAAACTGTCACATCATAGAAAGAAGATCTTTAAAAATCATCATGACATGTTTTTAAACCTGCACGACTTGTCTATATCCTCTGATCTCCCACATGACCACAGTTCATTGCCTCTAAGTGACCGTTGCTGATGGTTTCCCATGCTGTAAGGCTGTGTGCTGAATTCACGCACATTCGTGATGGTGGCATACTGGATTGGACTTTTAGTCCAACATGGGTCATTTATGTTCCTAGCGGTGACTTTGCTTTAGAACCTGCCTCGTTAGCATAAACATGTGCTTCTTGTTTGATTACTCTCTGCAGCTATGTCCTCAATTTTTCTTTCCTGAGTCCTCACCTCACTCTAGCCCTTCCCTTTCCTGTCTAGTAGTTTTGATAACATCTTCTAGTTGCCTCAGACTGAAAAGCCACATCTCACATCATCAGCCCTGGCTACCCTCTAAGAGGCTCCCAAGGACACTGCAGGTAAATCCCACTGCAAATGGCAGTGAGCAGATACGGTAGAATAGCTGTGTTGGCTTCCCCAGCGCCTCAGATTCTGATCTCTCCTGAAAATGTTCTCTTTAAAAAGGACTATCTGTCATGATTGTGCATGGGGATGAAAGGCTGTCCCTCAAAGTATAAACCCATTAAAACATAAAGGACAATATCCAGAGTGTGATAGCAACCATGACAGAAAAACACACACCGGTTCCATCCTTGAGCCCTCCTTCAGTACAAGCAAGGAGGCTGGATTGTTTATGCAGGTTCCCAGAAGGCCCTCATTTTGTCCTTCTAGCTAGAGAGTAGGCACCAGGATATGAGCACCATTCCCTTAGTGATCATAAAATTTAAGGGCAGATGCCTTGAAGTAAGTTTTATAGTCTTAGTTTAGGGGCTGTGTAAGTGTTTCACTTGACGATATATGCCTTGCCTCAGCAATGTCACAGATCCTTCAACCACTGCATGAACACATTCATTATCTTACTACTTAATGAAGCAATGGGGCAAAGGGAGGGGTGTGTGTGTGTGCGTGTGTGTGTGCGTGTGTGTGTGTGTGTGTGTGTGTGTGTGTGTGTAAAAGCAATTTACCATGAAGATTTTTAAAAATGTATAAATACCCCCAATGAGTCTATAAATAGAAAATCAGCCAGCCTGCTATGTCCATCCAAATTTTCTTAATCTAATTGTTTCAGTTTATTGTTCACTAATTAGGTAAAATTGTTGGCCAGAATAAAGAAATCACCACCGGTAATTACTTCATTGTAAAAGGTAATGAGCATTGGAACACTGACACACACTGTAAACACCGCAGCACGATAAATACAACACTGTTTTCCAACAATCACCCGGCAGTGAATTCTGTTAGTGTATTTCTTCGTGAAGCATGTTTATGTGATAGTCTTCCAATTTTATGGTGGGAGTTTATCACCATAAGGTGCATTTCATGACAGCCAAATAACTACATTCAGTTAGGCTTGTCACCATGTGCCTTCCCTATCAAGACACATGCTGATTGTATCAAATACTGTTGACTGTCTTAGTGCTGCAAATAGAAAAGATGATTACATTGTTCTGTGCTGATATGATGCAATGTTATTCACGTGGCAAGAAATGGAAGGTCAGAGTTGCCTACCAGCATTGGAAAGATTGGTTATTGAGAGACTGTTAATGTAAAGATGATTCACTAATGGGCAGATGGCAGGTGGACCTTAATGTGTGGGTAATCCTTTATGGAAGCTGGTAGATATAGGTACACAGCATACTGACTCATTGTATTTTGTTGAGAATGGTTTTGTTATTAATTTACCCTTTAAAAGTAAATCAAAGCAATGATTTCACTGTCCCCTATAAAACAAACATATTGACCTACCACAAAGATTTAGACTGCAGGACAATGGGTGTAAAATGACTTCTTCATCCCGCACAGAAAGCATCTGTGAGGGTGCCTGTGAGTGATGAGGTTACTTCCCATCTTGGCATTCGCTGTGCGTGGATTCCCGAACAGGGGCTATGGAACTTCCAGTGGACCTAGCATACGTTACAAAGTGTATCTTTGTTATATTAGACACTCATTTCTGTGTCTCAAAATAGTAAAGATCAGTAAGTTAATCTCATTCAAGATTTGTCTTCAGTACATTATCAAAGAAAGGGCATGACCTGTGCCCAACTCTGCCACTGATGGTACAAAATGTGACCCTAGAAAGCATAATTTCTCATGACTGTATTTGAGATCTGATAAAGAATGACATGTGGCATTCAAATTCTTTTACAGTCATATTGTTTTGCTCAAAACAAAAGAGGAGTGAGTGAGAGAAGAGCCTGAGAGAGGAGAAGGGCATCATGTTTACTGAGTGACTTTCAAAGCAGAATACTTCCCAGCAAGTCTCCCACCATGTCATATAATTATAAATTAACTTAAAACATAACAAGATGTTATTTCAACAATTTATCAGACTAATACATAGTTCATTTAGATGATTGAGCACTGTCAGTACTGAATTCAGTAATAGCTTAAATGGTGACATTAGAAATTCTATTGTCATACAACTATGCCATGGACTCATCCTATTAGCTTTTGGGGAATGATATTCTGGTTTAATTAGAAGCCATGTATTGACTATTTAACTATAACACTTGAACAGATATTGGTGAGTCTTACATTCATGGCATTTTCTGGCACAGTCATTTCTCTAACATGACAACACCCTACTGATAATAGTCAAAAAGGCAAAGTACAAGGCATTAGCCTGAATTAGAGCAGGAGACTCTAGGTAAAGGGCAAGCCTGAGGTAATACGAGAGCATAGTCAGCAAGTAGATAAGGAACAAAGAATGGAGCATGGGCCACTCTGTGATGATCCCAACTTCAAAGAGTTCAGAGAGAAATGACAAGTCATTTCAACCCCTGGAAAAAACAAAGTGCTGACAGAGGAACATGTGATAAGTGACAGTTTGGCTGAATGTCTTTGTTCCAGTTCATCTAGAGATTAAGTACGTGACCAGGGTTACAGGTCTCTATAAAATGATGGGAGAGACCACATAGCAACAGCACTGTAGATGACTCAGACAACGATGGGCTGAGACACCTGAAGGGGGGAAACAAAGGGCTGTAGAAAAGTTCATCATAATGCTTCTGCTGCATAGGCTAAAAGATGGTTGTCTGGAAGAAAAAGCAAGCTGGGCCTTGCCGAGGAAGAATGGGACAGAATGAGGCTCAGAGCCCGAAGTTTAGTATTAGGGATTTAGAGTCCAGCGAAGTACCCTGTCTTCCATAGATGACATAGGCATTCCTGTAATAGGACATAAACACATGAAAATCCAAAGCACACAACTTTACATATCCAGCCAAGTGTGTCATTCAGCCACCATGAATCAAACCAACACAGAAGCAGTAAAAAAAAAGCGCATACAGTGCCTGATCAAGATATTCAGGTATTATAGAATATTGCAGGGGAGGCCAATTGAGCTTATACATAATTTACAGTCACCACGAGGGTGGTTGTACCACTGCATCGTTCATGAATCTGAATTGCTTTCTCTAAGGCATAATTTAAGTTTTACCTTCTATTGGGGTAGTTGTATTTCTGCAAGTTAAGAAATTAATGCAAATTGTAATTTGTAAGAGACACTACTCTCTATCTCTCTCTACTTGCTACAAAATAAATCTATAGTTAATATAGTCAGAGTTCCTAAAGTTTCACTTAAGCATAATTTAGCTGTTTTCTTGGCAATGCTACTTGATATTTTTTATCAGTTTAGCAGAGTCCAATGTGAAAACAATGTTCACAAGCTAAATACTTCAAAGGCATCTCTTGCAAACTTAAGCAGAGATATTTCAATCAGTGCTACCTGTATTATATTATTTGGGGGTCTAGTTCTCCAAAGAAATGGAAGCCTTGGTGTGTGTGTGTGTGTGTGTGTGTGTGTGTGTGTGTGTGTGTATTATAAAAACTTGGTTTATATAACTACAGAGTTTTATAAGTCTCAGTCTATGTTTGCTAAGCTGAAGACCCAGAAGTTGTTCTCCTCTGAAGGTAGATACTTCTGAGTCCTAGAGGAAGAACAAAGGTCTCTTCAGTCCCTGGGAACTACATGTAAGCAGAAGAAAAACGACTTTCATGTATTGCCCTCTAATCTCAACATACATGCCTTAGCATGTATACACACACACACAGCGAGAAAGAGAGAGAGAGAGAGAGAGAGAGAGAGAGAGAGAGAGAGAGAGAGTGCAAACGTTAAAAAACTAATTTGTATGGGTAGAGAGATGGCTCAGCAATTAAGAAGATGTGGTGTTCTTGCAGAGGATCCAAGTTTAGTTTCCAGAACCTACATCAGATGGTTCACAGCCACCTGTAACCCCAGCTCCAATGTGCCCCATGCTCTTTCCTGGCTTCTGTGATAATGGCACTCACATGTAATAGATACACAGACAGACAAACACACACACACACACACACACACGTACACACACACACATACACACACACACACACACATATACACACAATTAAAATAATAAATCTTAAAAAGGAATAGATGTCCCAGCTCAAAGACAACTGACCATACTTAGAGGAGAGTCCAACATTTTATTCTTCTCAGATCCCAGTTTATTGGATAACACATCAGAAGGGGCAATCTGCTTTCTCAATCAATTTATGCAAATGTTAATCTCATACACAAACACTTCACAAAGTGTCTGGGCACTCTGAGGCCCAGTAGAATTGACACATGAAATTAACAGCCATGTTCAGCAACTAGGTTTTATATAAACTGACATTTTCAACATCAGATTTATATTAGTCAACATCAGACGCATATCAGTCTGAGAACCTGACTGCTCCAAGGTATGGTTGAGGGGGAAGTGTTTTTATTGTAGATATGAGGAGTAAGATAGCCAGATGTGTCTGGAAGAGTTCAGAGAAGGTAGAGAAAGATCTAGTTTGAATATGGCCAGCAAACTGGACTCACTCATGGGTGGGTTGGGGAGGGCCAAGAGAGGAGGACAAAGAGATGACCAAGAGAGTGGGTCAAGAGAGAGGAGACCAAGAGAAGATGAGAGAGAGAGAGAGAGAGAGAGAGAGAGAGAGAGAGAGAGAGAGTGCCAAGAGGGCATATACCCTAAATGGCAGGGTTATATGAGAATGAGAAGCTGAGGCAGGGAAGCCCATGAGCTGGAGAAGCTTAGGATAGAGAGTGGGGTGAGAAGAACCGCAGGTAGCTGTGATACTGAGATATCTTGGAGGTCAGTATGAACTTTCATATGCTGATACCACACAGATAGCCGTCTGTCCACAGTGATAAAGAATGGACCCTTTGAAAGGCAAGCAGGTCTGAGAAGAGAATGTGCTAGGAGCTGTCCTCTGCTGTCCAGTTTGTACAGGACCTCCCGGAGCCAGCAAAGTGTAGACCACATTGGGGTAGTCTGGAGTACTGGTTCAAGCCAGGGGCTTAGGCCTGTCAGAAATCTGTTAGAAGCATCTAGTTTACACCAGCATTCAGCTAGTCCAGTGCTCACTGGGATCACAAGATCACCTAGGGCTGTGGGCTTTTGGAGCAGTTGAAAGTCTGCAGTTGACTGAAAATCTGCTAGAACCAATTTAGATTAGGGACAGAAGGTAACATTAAGGATCTTAGGGAAAGGCCTTTATGTACACTTGAAAACTCCAGGCTTCTGTCTTGGTAATTGGAAGGAGAGGAAGGATGGTCCCAAGACAGGGACAGGAAAGAGAAATCCCACCCTTAGGGGAGGCGGGTAGGCAGTAGGTTGAAAAGCATGAGCTGCTCTGGAGCACTTCTCTGGATTCCATTTGACCTGTGACAGGTGGATCCAAGTAATGACTCCCTGAAAGGTATATGAATTTTTTAAGTTTACAAAATGAGATATAAGTTTGAGATACATTAGCATAACCACTGTTTGTATTCTGTACTGAAAACCACACTATAGAAAAAGCAGCTAACAAGTGTCTGTAACCAGCTGTAGTAGACTTGTCTTTGTGTTATATCGAAAGCTCTGGATTGGGTTTAAAAGCAAGAGTATTTCTTTTCTCTGTCCAGAGATCTGGATAGATAGTTAGGACAGAGATGTTTTCAACACAATGAGAAGCACTTTTAAGTGTAGAGAGCGGTTAGAGTATTCGCCATTACAAGATGGCGCTGACTTCCGCTGTCGCTCTAAGGAAACTTATGGATAGCGCGGGGTGACTCACCCGAAGCGCTTGCGCATTAAGGGTGTACATGACTAATCACCGCCCACTCCCGGGGCGCGCCAATCAGTGGAGGACACGCTGCCTCAGGGCTATATAAGCAGCGCCA
>CM052708.1:98215144-98259451 GCA_028551405.1 Uromys caudimaculatus
TTGGCGGACCCTCAGAAAAATGGACATAATACTACCTGAGGACTCAGCTATACCTCTCCTGGGCATATACCCAGAAGATGCTCCAACATGTAATAAAGACACATGCTCCACTATGTTCATAGTAGCCATATTTATAATAGCCAGAAGCTGGAAGCAACCCAGATGTTCCTCATCAGAGGAATGGATAAAGAAAATGTGGTATATTTACACAATGGAGTACTACTCAGCTATTAAAAACAATGACTTAATGAAATTTGCAGGCAAATGGAAGGAACTTGAAAATATCATCCTGAACGAGGTAACTCAGTCACAAAAGAATGAACATGGTATGTACTCACTGAGAAGTGGATATTAGACCAAATGTTGGGAATACCCAAGTTTCACTTTACAGTAACTGCTAGACTGAGAGTGAGGTCCCAAATAGAGGAGTTGGAGAAGGGACTAAAGGAGCTGAGGGAGTCTGCAGCCCTATGGAGGGAGCAACAAGTGTCAACTGTCCTGACCTCCCCCCCAGGGGCTCCTGGAGGCTGGACCACCAACCAAAGAATACACATCGAGGTACCCATGGCTTGGACCACATATGTGGCAGAGGAGGGCCTTGTTGGCCCTCAGGGGGAGGAAAGTCCCTTGGGCCTGAGGGTGTTAGAGGCCCCAGTAAAGGGGAATGTCAAGGTGGGAAGACGGGAGTGGGTGGGCAGGTGAGTGAGAGGGGAATACCCTCATAGAGGCGGGGGAGGGGAGAGGGGATAGGGGGCTTCCAAAGAGACCTGGAAAGGGGGAAACATTGGAAATGTAAATAAAGCACCAAAAAAAAAAAAGAAAGTCCAAGAAAGTTGTTCAAAACCTACACTTCAGGAATCACACACCAGAGCTTGGACACCTACCTATAAGTCCTTTATCTGATATTTTTGCTTACATCACAGGAGAAAGTTAATGCTTCCTCTGTTCCTTAACTTAGGCCTGGCATGGCAAATCTCATGGGCCTGAGAGATAGGCAGCCTCTATTCAAAGGCCTTCGGTTCCCCCTAGAGAATCTTAAGCAAGCTATTTAATTTTCCTAGACCACTAAGGCTCATAGTTTTTGTTTGTTTGTTTTGTTATTTTTAAGTTAAAAGGGGATTATAATGACTCTTTCTGGAGAGAAGCATGGGGACCCATCACTAAGAGATCAAGAATATAGTGGCAGCTGTGATGATTCCCAGAGACTCCAAAACAGAATATAGAGGCAATGTTTACTCAAGTACATTATCAAGCAGAGGGAAGCAGTCCCCCATACAATCTGACACAATGGCATTGAACTGTCTGAGAATTAAATCACTCATTAGCAAGACACTCCCACCCAAACTTCCCAATCCTTACCCAGCCTTGGAATTCACACAGACTCCAACTAGCAAGCCCCTCCTACATCCTGTGATAAGGGGAATGGGTTTTCATTTTCCCAGAATGAGTATCCATCTCAGCCCCCAGGACAGTGTTGGCCTCTGAACTCTTCTCATGTGCATTTGCTTCCTGTTCTTTCTCCCTACTTTGGGTGGTAAAGCCTATTTGTTATGCCACTGAGAAAAGCAAACTGTAGAACGGTCCTATTTTAGAAACTACCAACAAGATGGGAAGACACCAGCAAGAGGGTGAAGACATTTAATGGCCCCTTAGTTACAGCATTTTAGTGGTGGTCTGTAGATTGGTATGGTCAGCTCTCTCTGTGTGGATACTTCTTTCAGCCTCCAGATTCTCCCAGCATCCCTCAGTCCCTACCTGGCATACCCTATCCCCAACCTTCAACTCTCTAGCCCAGGGGCTGGGCTGCCCTTTGCCCAGAGGCTCCTCTCTATATAATCTAAACATTTTGTGCCTCTCTCTGTCTCTCTGTCTCTCTCTGTCTCTCTCTGTCTCTCTCTGTCTCTCTCTCTCTCTCTCTCTCTCTCTCTCTCTCTCTCTCTCTCTCTCTGTGTGTGTGTGTATGTGCGTGTGTTTGTGCCTGTACCCTGTCTCTCTTTCTCTCCCCCCACCCCCTTTCCCCATGGCAAATCCCCTGACCTCCGTCCTTGAGGCCAATTAACTCACCAGCTTCCTAATGAACCTGCATTTAGTATAATCTAATCTGGCTTGAATTGGCTCATTTCACTGGCAGAGAAATAACCTATCAGATGGTGCCAAAACCCAGGATCAGCTGAGTCCCCAGCCTTATGGCCCATGTCTTTTCCGGCCATGTGAGGAACAGTCTGTCCCCCTATCCTTCTCCACTGGAAATACCATTTCATCGAGGCTGCACTAGAGTTAACCTCATCTGAACAAACCAGGTCTTTATTTGTGGGGAGCCTTTGATACAGAGATGTCTTATCTGAGGTTACCCCCTCTTCCCTGCATAAACTGTAGTTTCATCCCAACTATCAGTTGGGATACCAACTCCATACTCACAGACTGTTTCAACTGGGCCTACACATACCTACTCCAAGATGGCCTCTCAACCTGGCCAGCACTGAAATAATCAACCCTTCCTGAATATGGCCAACATTCCAGCTTTTACCCATACCCCAAAAGTGGTGTCCTACCTAATATCAGCAAGAAGTAGTCATGGATGGTTATGGCACTCCTTATTCATTCATGATCAACAAAAGGCTTGGGATGTTTGGACCCAGGACAAGCGATTGAGATGCATGTTTTACCTATCAAAGCAGACCTGGCCTCCAAGTCCTCCCAGCATCTCTCAGTCACTATCTGGCGTACCCTACCACAAACCTTGAACTTTCCTGTCCAGAGGTTAGACTGCCCTTATCCTAGAGCCTTCTCCATAAATAATCCACACATTTTGTACTCTCTCTGTCTCTCTGTCTCTGTCTCTGTCTCTGTCTCTGTCTCTGTCTCTCTCTCTCTCTCTCTCTCTCTCTCTCTCTCTCTCTCTCTCTTCCCTATCTTTCTTCCTCTCCCCCACCCCTATTCCCTATTCCCTATGGTTACTCTCCTATCCCCCAATCCTTGGGGCCAGGGAACTCACCAGAAAGCAGCTTCCCAATAAACCTGCCTTTAATATAATCTAACCTGGCCTGAATTAGCTCATTTCACCAGCAGAGAAACAATCTATCAGTGGCAAGCAGACATCTCTACTCAGACACCACCCTTCTGCCTACAAGTTGTGCAACCACAGCAAAAATGTTAATAACCCCTCTGAAGCTGTTTTGGTTATCAAATAGGGTATTCATCTCTTCCTGGATCTTATAAGATAAGGAGCCAGTCAGATCATGTATGAAACACCTTGGAGCAAGTGCCGTTCCAGTCATATGTGCCTTGCACTTTCTGTGAGAACAGTGCTTCTGAGTGCTGAAACACTCCTTCATTACCCCAGGAAAAAAATAAGGTCCTATGGTCAATGCATTTACCTGCTTAGTGGGCAGGCAGTTTAACTAAGGAAAGTCTTCCTTTCCAGCCTCTGACCTGCTAGAAATAGGCAGCCAGCCACTTGGCAAAGTCATCTTCATTATCCCCAGAAAAAGAGAAATAAAAGCTTCATTTTTCTATAATAAATTTATATTATACTAAAAATTTATATTATACTAAGAATACTAAAAATATTAAACCTAAAATATTAGAGAGGAATACAAAATTGGTTGGTTGATTTTAAATTATAGGCCAGAAGCCTATAAACTTATCCTAGATAAATAATAGAAGCTTATGTTAATTCAAGTTATATAAAGAGAAGGGAAATATATATTCACAGAGATATTAAGCTCCACAGAAGGGAGAATTTAGAGAGAATAAATATGAAAAATTTGTTAAAGAAAATTTGAAAAGGTCTATGCCAGGGCAGTTCTTGGTATCTTTGAACATGGTCTACATGGGATTTCTGGGATCATTCAGCCTGGTGTGACAAAAGTTAGAGCCTGGAAATAGGCTTTTACAGTAAGTAGAAGGGAATTTATTTAACATTAAATATATAGATGAATAAATACTTTGAGGCTTTTGATCTTAAATTGTAGGTCATACGCAGGGGATTGGTAGTCTAAACCTATCTCAGACAGTAGAAACTTAGGCCTTGATCTCACTATTAAAAATTAATCATGTAAGAACAAAGCAGGAGATGGTGATGGAGCACTATCACAACAGATAATATTTGTTTAGATTGCTTTAATTGCTTTGAGTTGTTTTAAGTATCAAAATGAAGATGATAATAAGCTTGATATTATTTATATTAAAAATTCTCTGGGACAGAGATTGAGATATGAATTTGATTCATTCTATACCTTTAATAACTTCCTGTTACTGGACCAGGGTTTTGGGAGAGAGGCTCTATATTTGAGTTAACAGGAAAGGAGAAAAGGCTTTGGACCCCTTCCAAAGTAATATAGGTCAGATATGATAGGGGAAGAACCCTTGACAATCTTGTCTATAGACAGAAAAGAAAAAAATCAAGATCAAACAGGACAGGTAACTTGATCTGATAATTCCTCAATATGAGAAGAGCCCAATAGCTGACTTCAATATAAAAATGTCTCTAGCTAAAGTTTCAGCTAATTTAGACAATAAATCTTGTTGGTTATGGAATCCTTAAGATTCTTCATGCCTTTTCACATGGCACAAATAAAGATCTATTACAATTGGTTATTGATCAAATTAACTCATAAAAAGACAGTTGTATTTCACCTGCTCAAAGAAGGAACAAAATTCATCCTTAACTGATCTGTGCACTTTGCACACTCCATACGAATATCTTTATAGTACTAGAATTTTGGTTATGAGATTCATATGTTACAGAATGTACAGCTTTGGCAAGATTCATCCTCAGGATGCTGAAATAACCTGCTGTTCCAGCCCCCTTGTAAGGGGAGGTTCTGATACTAAGGTCTAGTTCCTAATTGGTTCTTGGTTAGATATTGATTGATTGATTGATTGATTGATCGATTGATTGATTGATTGATTGATAAGAAGGCCAGAAGCCAATTACTGGGCAGAAAATACAGGTGGGACTTCTGGATTCCAAGAGGAAAAGGAGATGCAGGGAAAGAGAGAGGAGTCTTTTTTGCCATGCTTTGGAGGAAAGAGGACACTGAAGTCACATAAGGCCTCGGGCATCTAGGGCCTGCAGCCTCCTCTATGGGGAGATAGCCAAGGATGTTGGCAGGGGCTAGCTGATACAAGCCACTAAGTTCAGGGCAGAGGGAGAAACTGAGATGATAAATTGGTAAAGGCAGGAGATATTTGCACAAAGCAATTGTGCTTAGCAGGTAAGTTAAGGTAACAAAACTGTCTGTGTGTCTTTTATCCACAGATTCAAAAGGAAGCTGAGTTAGGGATGGTTGCAATTAATCCTGGAGCTAAGCTGGGTGGAACAAAAAGGAGTCTAGAGGGGCCAGAGTGTAGGCCACAGTCACGGGCAAAAGGCAGTAGTATGTTTTTAAAACTACATGCAACAGCTCCCACGTCCAGAAGCTGTTTCCAGAGAACTGCTTCTAAAACAGCTTCAGGAATAACTCATGATTCCAGATGACCTTCGTTCATCCAGCCTTTTGGACAGATCCAATCAAAACTTCAGTCAAGTCCTGAGCCTTCTAAGCATACAGAGACTGGATAACAGATGCTCAAGCTAGCTTTCTTAAGTTTAACCAAATTTTCTAATTTTCCTACCCCTCCCCACCCATTTAAAGAATTTCTTGTTGTCCCTATTCAGCAGGAAGAAAATGTGGAGAGTTGTCTTCCTGATCCCTTGGGTTTGGGTGTCTGGTTATGGTTATTTTATAAATTATAGATAGGTTGTCATTTTAAAGGATAATTTAGAAATGGTCATAATTTTGAACAAGAAGGAAATAGCTGGGATAGATTACTAAATGTATTCTTAAGCAAAGCATTATATAGCCACAATCTTATATTGATAGAAAT
Organism: Uromys caudimaculatus; assembly: GCA_028551405.1. NCBI lineage: Eukaryota > Metazoa > Chordata > Mammalia > Rodentia > Muridae > Uromys > Uromys caudimaculatus. The sequence continues at coordinate 98,221,016 of CM052708.1, forward strand.
CTTAATAATTGATACAAGTTTAAGTTATAATTTTACATTGGTGCAGAATTTATAGATTGATGCAGATTTAAGGTATTCTTTGTTATAAATTTCCTATATTGATACAATATTTGAAATTAATATTGTTGCTCTTAGATAGGCATTATGTCCATGCAACTCATTTAAGAATACAAGGCTTAGACTCAGTCCTTCTAATAACTGCTATTATAAACTGTTTAGGATGGTTAAGTAACAGAAATTAATGGCCATATAATAAACTCATGATTATATTAGATTCTGATCTAATTATATTAAGGTGATTTCTACAATATTCCAATAGAAATAGCTAAAAATAGTCAAAGTTCAACAATTCAGATATATTTTATACAAATAGTCTTCAAAACATCAGAAATCCACAGAATATGACATTTAATATTAATTCATTATTAAAGATCATTTGAGTAGAGACATGTCTGCTCCTGATAGTACCCCCTTCTGGGTTCAAAAAATAATTAAATATCAAAAATTCCATATAGAGTTGCTCCAGTTATGGCAAAATATCCACTGGATAAAATTTACCCTATTCATCTACAGACAAAAATTACTGTCCAACAAAGGACACACAATGCAGGATAGTAGGCAGTTAAACTCTGCCAACACAGAGTAAACTAGTCCTTCTTAATTCCTGCTTCATTTCAAGGTCTGTCAGATGGTTCTCTGCCAGAAGGCTGAAGACTGCTGCTCCAACACCTACAAGTTGGTTAAGTTTTGGAAGCTGTGTTTTGTGCTTCCTATATCTTCAGGGAATATTTAATGGTTCTGGATTTCTGATAGGGTTGAAGACTAATTATAGTCTCATAATCAAACTCAAGTTGTTTAACATTGAGGAAGATGATATAGAAAGGCTGGTTTTCAGATGGTAATACAAACTAAAATCAAAACGTAATTCAGATATAGAATTCTAAACCCTTTAAGTCAGGATATATAGTAGAGTACTTTATCTCATTAACAAATGTGATGGGCTGGATGTTAATTATATATAATACTTTGTAATTTACACAATTATTATGGTTATGTTCAATTTGTATCTGAGAGAAGAGCTTTATTTTTTCTTTTTCATTTGGACAGAAAAAGTGAGATGCTGGGAATTGGTTCTAATGCTTTATCTTATTTTGGCTTCCAAAAGCTGTGCTTCCAGCTGAGGGTCCCTGTCCCCAGCTGCCTTAGGCTGATAATAAAGAATTGCCGTATAGCCAATGGCTGGGCAAGGAGATGGGACAAAACTTTTAGATAGTGTGGACAAAGGACCAAGAGAGAAGAAAGGAGGGAGAGAATCACCTTGACTCAGAGGCAGAGGTATCAGATTCAAGAACTGCACTAGAGTAACCATCCAGCAGTGTAGGTAGAAAGGGAAGCAGTCCAATGGGGGGTTGGAAGAGGGCTGCCCAGAAGGTAACAGAGCAGCAAAGATAAAACAGATTTGGAAGGTGTTAAGACAGGAATACCAGAGGAAAACATAAGCTAGCTGCATGATTAGAAATGCCCATAGTCAAGACATATCAAAATTAGCTGGCATATGTGTCTTTATTCGAGAATCCAGAGAGCTGTTGGGTGGGTGCAGCATACACACAACCTGCTGGGAGCCAAAGCAATTTAACTAATTTGCCACTACATGTAATCTTGTGGCAGGACAAGATGGTGCAGAAGTTCCTCCATCTTGTATTCTTGCTGAGGCTATTTCAGGTTTGATTAGAATTTGATTTCTTTGGCAGAGAATCTCATGGAAATCCACCCAATTCTATTCTAGGAGCCAATGGTCAGGAAGTTCTAGCTAACTTATCTTAGCTTCTGTTAAACTACCCATTTGTATAGAACCCCTAACAGCTAGCATATCTTCTGTTCCAACTTCTTGCTTCAAACTACTTACTTCTGCAAAGCCCCCTGCAGCTGCCTAGCAAGATTGCAGGATGTGGTATCTACCTTTAAAAACCTCAGGTTCTGAACACTCAGAGTCATACCTAGATTCCTGAATACCTGCATGTGGTCCCAGCCAGCTAAAATAAAGACTTTTAATTGGCTATAAACTGAGAGGTCATCAGTGAACAACCTGCTTGACCTTCCCTATGTTCCCCAAGGACTACCGTGCACAGGCATTCTCGTGTAAGCTGTTGTAGCTTGAACCCCATGCAAAGTGCCAGTCCAGACTTCCAGATCCATACTACATTGTCACTGATGTCACTGTGATGGAAGTGCATTATCGAAAATCCTTGTTCTGGGAAAATGGAGTAATGGTCCTTCAGTGATTTCTTCTCTTGCTTAGCTGAGCTGTCTTATGTGGGAATGTTGAAAAGTTGTCAACTGTTCAGCAAGAGTTTATTATCAGCCTGTTCTCTTAGTCCCCTTCCCCAAATTAACACAGAGGACTGATCTTTCTCCTGTATCATTTAAATGCCCTGCATGTTAGGCAGGTGAACGTGGAGGCAAGGCTACAAGACAAGCTGCCGTACTGTAGATGGGTGCTTGGTACCACACAGGCTCATGGAGATCAGAGTTTAGAATGCTCAGTTTCAGCCAGGAAGCCATTCTGATGCTGTGTTGCTTTAGTGACAACCTATACTCACCCCATCACCCCACCCTCACCCCCCAACCCTGCCAAAGTAACAGTTCAGACAGAAAACTATCAAAGAGAACTCTTGAAAATTGTGATAAGAATACTGGAGTTTAGCTCTCCACAGTTAAGGGCTTCTTGCAGGGGTGAGGGTAGGGAAGGACTCAATTTTCTTTAAGGGGCTGTCCAAGGGCCATGCTCCAGGGAGTATATGAGCAACATAAATTGGACTTTTGTTTTTCTTCTTTTTGGGGTTGGGGGTGGGGATGTCACAAAGGTTGGTGGGGCAGACCTGGGAGGACTGGGAAGTGAGGGTGATCAGGGTACATGACATGACACTTCCAAATAATTAACAAAATATTATGTTGGAAAAAAGTTTATTCATAGCTGGTGACTCCAGCTTGCTTCCATTCTGGGGTTGGCAATCATACCTCATCTCTGGTCTCTAATGTGGACTAGATGTCATTGGCTTTTCTTATTGTTCTGTAAAAGTGGGCTGCCTCTTGGAAAAACTTTTCCTGTCTGTCTGTGTTTCCTGCTGATCTCAATATATAAATAATATTTGTCTCCTTGGAGGGACACAGCCAATTTTCTTACCTCTGCTTGGTATGACTTGGAGAAGCTCCATCAAGACACCTGCATGGGTCAGCACCAGACCACATCTACTCCCCAGGCCTCACGTCCTGTTCAGCTTCCCCTTGGCTGCATTTGCAGGGAAAGATTCTGTATTGTCTGCTTTTCCCTTGGAAACTACTGTAGTCTGAACATCTACAGCTGCCTTGAGGCAGCTTCCCAGGTATGAAAGCTAAATGTCACCGGAGAGGCAGTCTTTGGCATCCAGATTATCTTGCCATTTCTCTTAAATGAAGTTTAGTTAAGGGATTAGCTGAGCCTTATTTCTCATGGTGGCACATGGCTGTGATTCCAACATTTGGGAAACTGGCTGAGGGATTTCCAGTTCAAAGCCAGGCTCGGCTAATTAGTAAGATTGTCCTCCAAAGTGTCAGGAGATAAAGAGGAGGAAGAGGAGGAAGAGGAGGAAGGGGAGGAAGAGGAGGAGAAGGGAAAAGGAGACATCCCTCACTACTCCCCTCCACTGCCACCAAGTCAAAACAAAAATGCCAGAATCAAATAAGCCTTTATTATATTTTATTGACTCTAGGTACATTTTAAGTTGTAAGCACAAGGTATTGTCACATGGGGGTTGGATGAAGTTGTACTCACAGAGGTTAGGAGTAGGATACCTACTGAAAACTCAGGCCCCATCCTGGTTATTTCCTGTTCAATGTAGTCAATCAGTTGGTTGACCTTTTGACCTCTGGCTTTCATAAGTGTTTCTCTTGACCCTTTAATCTGTGGCAGGAAACCACATGAGCGCTAGTCCCCCTAAACCAAACTGTGATACTGGGAGACTATGAACTGTACTTTGCTCCTCTTTTCTCACTCTCCTGTGAACACAGGCACTCACCAATCCCCCAAGAAGATGTTCTCCCTCAGCCTGCCATCCTAGAGTCAGAACTACCGGAAGGAATGGAGAGGAGCTACCAGCTGACTTGAATGGCATGACCAAGCAGACATGTCACAGGGTGTTCTGCTTGTGTGAGGCCAGCAAAGAATGGGCTTTGTGAGCCCCTGGGCATTGTGAAGGATTCCGCTGCATTGCATATGGGTTAAGGGTATATCTGACCATATGGCCACCCTGCTTCTCCCACCTGCTCCTGCAGAGCTATGGGTTTCAGAGATGAGTCCTCCTCAAACTTAGTGGGTAGTGGTTATAGAGGTGAAAGAAACCACTGGTTGGACAACAGAATATGGGAAGGGAGGAAAGAAAGCAGACAGGACAAAAAGAGAATGACAGCCTTCCTCTGCGTGTCTAATACTGTGCTGGCAAGTGTGGGCTCTGCAGACAGCAGACAGGCAGGGTGGCACAGAGGAAGCAGGTCACACAGGGGTCTTCCCTCCAGGAAAGAGCCTCCCTTTGCAGCATTGTCTCCCACTATGGAGGGTAATGAACACCGCTGTTGATCCAATTTGCTTTTTCTCCAGTGTAGAACCCACCCTGTGCTGTCAGCCAGTGGATTTATTGGTACTGCAGGGAGTTTGGAGAAATACAGACATTGTTACGGCTTTCCAGTTCTTTGTTTGAAGAGAAATGTTTGAATTGTCCTATTTGACAACAAAATAAACGAAAATAGATTTGACAGTCAGAATGTCTATTTCTTACACTGAAAGCAAGAAAATAGGAAGATTAAAGGGGAAATAAAATGTGCTTCTCTTCTATAGTTCTTCAATTAATGACATAGAGCTGAAATGATTTTTGTGAGAAAAATATTATGTGCTAAACTAAAATACACATTTCTAGTAATGGAACAATCTTAGTTATTAAGTTGGTGGCTTTGCCCTGCAAATATCATCAGAGCAACTGGTCAAAGAAGTAGCATATTGGTGTGTGTGTGTGTGTGTGTGTGTGTGTGTGTGTGTGTGTGTGTGTGTCCCTACCATTAATAACACAGAACAACTTGGGTCAGGCCCCATTACTGAACACACCTAATATTGTTTCCTAAAATTTCAACAACTATTCAAATAGAAGCCAGAGAAGAAAAATTGCCTCTCACCGGAAAGCCTTAAAACACACAAAAAGGCACCATATTGCCACTTTAGGGACACATTTGTTCCCTGCTGTTGCTATTTTATATGTCATTTCAGTCCTGCAGTTAGCTATAAAGCAAATCTTTTCTTTTTCCAGAGAGGAATAAGAGCTGCCTGAAGGGAAACCAGACTGGGAAGCATCCTTAAAATGACTGATTTACAATTGGCAAGGAGATCCAGTATGAAAATTGTAGCTTTCCATTTTGAAGGTAAGAGCCTTGCTTCTTACTCTAAAAACTTCCCCCAAGGGCCCCCTATTGGCCAAGCAGAAAGGCTGCCATGACTGGGATGCCTGTTTTTCAGAAACTCCACTAGGTGGTAGGGGTGGATGCCAGTGGGTGTGGTGAAAACAGAGGAGCTAAGCTGGGCTGGGGAGCATCACAGTGAAAATCAGAAACCTTAGCTATTTATGCCACAACTCACCATGCACCAGAGCTGGTCTAGCCCAATGGCGATTTTTAAATTCAGATACCTGGATCTGTGATCCTTACTCTGACATACAGGACCTCTCCAGCAATTCCCCTGTGTCTGGGCACTAACATATTCTTTGCAATAAGGAAAATAACACTCACTGAAGAGGAATATTTATATTGCCTAAGGATATAGGAGAGCATCTGACCATCAGTGGAATGCTGAAGGCAAAACAAAGACTGCCTGTCAACGACTCACATATAGCTCATGTGTAGTTTTGAGAGGTTCACCCTTTTCTTCAGGAAACATCCCACTGAGATATGGCTAAGTGAAAAGGACTCTACTTTATCTCTCAAAGAAGGGAAAATTTTACCCAACAGGCTGTGGTGACAGTCCTCAAAGATGGCTCCACCAATCTTCACCATCTCCCATGCTCTCCCACAGTGTGCCACAACTGACCTGCTCACTCAGAACAAGCAGGTTCCAGGGCAGGCATCTCTTTTATCCCACAACTTTGTGTTTTTTCTTCAGAGGGGTGACAGCTTCCATGGCTAAGGATGTTGAAGAAGCCAAAATACAAAAGAATCAACTTGTAAGGTCATGATTAAGTCTAGGCCATTCTGCTCAGGAGGCTATCTTCAAACTACCGTACTGTTTGAGATGTTTGTTAGACAATTGTAAGTCCTCTATGAACAGTCTACTGATGAACTCTTTCATCCTGTAACTCAATATTCACCAAATTGGCATCTGTCATGTCCTGTATTCTGAAAGAGGTTCTAGAGACTATCTCCCAATTAAGGATAGTTCCATAGGATGCCCCATCGAGCCCTAATGGAGATGAACAATAGACAATCATAACATATATGGTGAAGATAATGATGGGCTATACACAGGGTCTTTGTTCTTAGCTAAGGGAAAAACCAACTGAATCTTGAAGCATAAGGAATGGCTAGTACAGGAAGGGACATTTAAGGTTCTCTTCAAGAGTCAAACTGAAGCATCAGAGTGAAGCCAAGGAAAGGCAGGAGGGACCGCACTGTGGTCCTTCCTAAAACAATAACTTTTCTTTTTATAAAACCAAAGGTTTCATCAAGAGAACTGTAGCATCAATAAATGAAGACATGCATTTCAAAATGCAGACAGTCTTCAGATCTTTGTCCAGACTTGCCTTCGCAGGACCACATGCTCATCTTTCCTTTCTGTGCTAGTGAAGGAACCATGTTTACCACAGGGAAGGTGCTCAGGGCATTTGAGATTTCATTGAGTTTATCTATCTCTGCCATGGTGATGTGTCACCTCTTCCTCAAAACCCTCTGATTCTTTCATACAGAGCTGGGCTCTTAGAGTCTACAGCAGGTATCACATAACACCGCATCTGGAGCTATCACACATTGGTTCATCTGTCACCTCCTGAACAGACTGAAGATCTAGTGTCTCAGTCTTGAATGGCAAGCCTATTGTCACCAAATTGGTGCAGTCTCAAAGACTCACAGAAATGACAATGTCCTTTTTCTTTTTCTTTCTTTTCTGAGAGAGGAGCTCTGGTGTCACCTTAAATTCACTTTAGAATGTGATCATCCTGCATCCACCTCCCAACCACTGGGATGACAAATCATCCCCCATGTGTTCTGACCAGAGTTCGCACACAGTGCTTGATGAACATAAATAATGTTGTTGACACAAACCTAAAGGTATTAACTTTGGCTTTCTTGTAAGAAGCTGGATCTACAGGTTCCTAGGATCCTAGGAGAAACCTGTCTATACAAATGGCAGCAAAGAGGTTTCCATGAGATCCTAATCAGAGACCTCCCTTCACAATGCTGACGGGAGCTTGGGGCAAGAAAACAAACCAGACCATGGTGAGGAGCCAGAGCTAAAGAGATTGGGAGTTTTTCTGGCAGTAGCCTGGAAAATGACCCCAGATCCTTGGTGAAGAGATAGTCATTAGACTCAAGGACACAAATCCTTGTAACAGAATTGCTTAAAAGAAAAGAAAAATGAAGAACCGAGAGGGGCTTTATCCACCCCCAAGGAAGCCCACCTTTCAAGACTCACTTGAAGGCCCCAGAGAGCTAGGAGGTGGTGATTTAAGAACAAAGGGGTTTCCAACAGATGGACCTGTGCTGGGGGTGGGGTGGGGCGGACGGTGTTTTGCTGACATGGTCGTTTCCCGCAGTCTCCCATGGAAAATGCATGTGCCACAGTTCCAAGAATTTCATAAGAAAAGAAAAAATGTCCTGGAAGAAAGGCCAGCATAGTGTTATTTGCTTACTTGAATGAATTATGTTGCTGTATCTAAATATAGCCCTGAGCTTAGAAAAGTGATATTTTAATTCAGAATTATAGTCCCAAACTAGATTACAGTATAGATTACAGAACACAGTGGCTGAACTGATGGTTCTAAATTCAGTCTTAGCCTTTGTAAGAAGAGGATGAAAAGAAATGAATTATAAATGTATGCTACATGGGGGTAAAAAGAAGGATTTTCAGTTCAAAGTTTGCCTTCACCATTATTCCATGAATCTTTAAAGCATAATTCAAATAAATGGATGAGATAGTTAGCCAATCAGCTGCTTGAAATTGTATATGCGTGTGTGCATATGTATGAGAAAGTTTTGAAGATACAACAATCCAGAAAATTAATGCATGTGTCCAAGTCCCAATTGAAAGAGCTGAGAAGCTTCTAGGCTTCTCCATTGCCCAATCTTGAAGGTCTTGCCCGCTGCTCACTTTCTTACTGCCACTCCTGGCTTGTTCTTTCACAGAGGAAAACTTACTGTGTCTTTAAATCCTTCAAATCTCTTTTAGCTCAGTATTCAAAGTACTTGAGCTTACACAAGTGGTGACAGCTCCTTATCCCAACAACTTATTTTAGCCATAAGAAGCTAAGATGCCGAAACAGGACTTGGCCCGCCTCCAGAAGTCAAACAGAGAGATTCACCTAAGTACAACTACCGCTAAGATTCTTCTGAAACCTTCTCCAGAGATAACTGGAAGGAATAGGAAGCTGACCATACCCCCAATATACATGCGTGAACAGAGCTCCTCACATGTCCGTAGGGACCTGAGTCATGACTCTCACTATGAAGTGCTGACCACTGTAAAGCAAGAGGCCAAATAGACACATCCAATAAGCATCACATTGATTGAAGTGTCAGAGTCTAAGGAGGCATCAGGCGCTTTGGACTGGAGCCTCCTCTGATACATTGTGTTCCAACACACTGAGGAAAAGGTAAGGTCATAGGAAGTGTGAGCAGCTCCTCTATCAAAAATGATTTTGCATTATCGCAAAAGAAAATAAAATCATGTGATTGCCTTCAGTTTTCTACTTTCTCTATGACCACAGAACCCCCCTTCCCCCCCCGTGTGGTTTGCAGTTGTTTATCACAGGGCCACATTACTGTTTGAAACTGGAATGTTGCTCTCTGGCTGCAGCAAGATGAACAGCACCTGCAGCTTTGCAGTGTGAGCTACACCTCACCAAAGGCATCCGGGCCAGCAGTGATCTGAAATCCTAGAAAGAGTAACAGGAAACTTCCCTCTCTTCACATGGGTTGGCTGCAGGCCTTTGTCATAACAATGGAAATGTGTCTGAGGAGGCAAGGTCTCTCAGCCTTGGCACTACTGATGCCCAAACTGGATTACAGTGGGGGTTGGGATGTCACGTGCACTGCAGGATGTTTCTCAGCTCCTGAGAGTATGTCCATCCCTGCCAGTTGTGTCAACCCAATATTCCTCCAGATATTGTCTGAACCCTTGTATGCAAAAACCTTTGTTCTGGAAAATGAAAGCCCACTCTTATTTAGACAGTAAAGGGACTTTTGTAATTGGATAGTGTTATAGTCAGCTACCAACAATACCAACAAAACCAGCAGGAATTTTTACCTTAGAGAAAGAAGTGTCCTTGGGGAGCCCATGGAGAGACTCTGTGATCCTCCTATAAGAGGATGTGGGGAGACATGAGCAAAAGAGCCCCTGACTTATTTTGAATTCTCTTGGGGTCTGGATCCTGTCATTGGCTGACTTATGAACACAACCTACTAATTTTTGAATGAAAATCATCTAAACTTGTCCCTATAGCAAGGTTCCCATTAGATAGGTTTGAAAGAAAAGAAGACACTTGGCTAGGTAGTCTATGACAGCTTTCAGACTTGTGCAGACATTTTAAATTTTAAGGGTTAATCATTATTTAGTTTACTGTGGTAGTATTTTTAATGAGTCATCTTAAGTGTGCTATCCCATGGAGCTTAGTTTTAAATGTCATAGTAGAGGATGCTATAAATGAATTTATTAGATATGAACTTTTAATCCAGTAGACTAAGTAAATTACTCTGCATTTTTGGACAGACTTTGTCCATTCTGTTAATGAAGTGATTGACATGCTCTAAAGAGGAAGAAATTCTGTCTGTAAACTGCCTTCAAATTTAACACTTCAAGATTACGTCCTGTTGAAGCCTTGACCTATTATTGAAGATGACAGACTTTAGACTTCAGAGCTTTACGAGAACTCAGACCAGTTTCCTAGAATCTTTAGATAGAAGAAAAACAGATAGACAGACAGACAGAGAAGAGACAGACAGACAAATGGCATATAGATAATCAATACTTAGATAAATAGAACCAGATGATAAATAAATAAATAAATAAATAAATAAATAAATAAATAAATAAATAAGAGAAGGATACTAGAAAAATAGATGGTAGATTATAGGTAAATAGATAATAGGTAGATAGATGATAGATGGATGGATAGATAGATAGATAGATAGATAGATAGATAGATAGATGATATTTAGATTATTCTTGCTTAGAGACTTCTTGCTAAAACACTATTTAACCACTATTTTCAGCTGTTTAAATGCTAAGATTTTCTATACCACTTAAACAACTAGGGTTTTAACTGAGAGTTCAGTGTTTCATGAACACTGTGGCAGCCTTTGCCAGACTTAATGTGATGATCAACAACATACAAGCCAGAGATACAGAGTGTAAGGCCATCGACTTAATCAGCTTTCACATAAATCTCAGCCACTGCTTTTTTGTTTTGCTCTGAATTAACATTGTAAACTGCAATGTTTTTGGTAACTCCAAATTGGTAAGCAGTCTAGTGAAGGGTCTCACTCAGGATGCAAATATTTTCACTTTGTTTAAATATGCTTGCATATATCCATACCCCAAGATCCAAGATAGATACTTTTTATAATGTAACAATTTTAGTTTATTTAAATATTTATTGTAAACAGTGTTTTGATAGCAATATCATTATGTTACATGGTTACACCATAATACATTATTCTGTATATGCAATATTGGACACTTATTGCTTCTAATTTCCTGTGTCTCAGAAACCTCTGCCCTGAGTATTACTGTACACACATCACTTTTCAGATTTTATTTCTGAGTCAATTTTACTCTAATAATTAGAATCTGTGACTAGAGGATTTTCTTACTCCTGTTCTATTCTAACCAGCAGAACCAGGACAATGAGCCAGACTGGGCAACGTAGATGCCTTTTGAGGAAAAAGGAGGTTTTATTTTTCTATTTTAATTATATACAGTCTTAGGTGTCATTTGTAAATCAAGTATGTATGTATGCATGTGTGTATGTATATATTTTTATGTACATGAGTGCTGTATCTGCATGTACACCTGTGTGTCAGAAGAGAGTGGCAGATTCCAATATAGATGGTCCTGGGAACTTTCAACTTTTCATATTTCACAAAGGAATAGAAACATGATCTGAATTACCACACAAATGGAGTGAGGACAGGACTGTGCTGTTGACCCCTGAGGCTGCAAGGGTGTGAATGGAGGTTTATGGCTCTCTAACACTCATGACCTCTCGTAGGCATGAGACTTGCTGGAGAGTTGGGGCAGTGAGCTTCCTGGTGACTTTAAGATGTTATGGAACTTACTGGTTGGAGAAATGGGAGTGTCCCATTGAAGATGGACTACCCTTAAAATGCCTGGCGTCTGAGCATGGAACCATGTGTGCAGTGTGTAATACTACGGGAGGAGAAAGATCTCTCCAAGCCATGGGCAAGCATGCTGTGTGTCCATTCAACACTCTTGTCCTAAGGCTCTATGGTCAGCCAATGTACCAGTTACTGCTTTGGGGAAAACAAACTTGCAAAATCTTGAGGAAAAAAAAAGGTAAAAAAAAAGTGAAAAAGTGTTTTTCAGCCAGATTCTTTGTTGGGATTCATGGCCTTTTATGAACAGCTACAGAGGATGGAAAATCCCTAAAATACTAATGAGAAAAGAATCTGAAGCTCTGAATAAGCAAACTCTTAAGAACAAAGACAGAAGAAACGTGGGCTGTGGGAGTCCTCTATATTGTGAGTACTCACTTTGTCCCTCCTCAAAGTGATATGCAGATTTATGTTGAACACTTGAAATATCTGCCATGGCTAGGAATAGTAAGGAGACTTGTGCAGTACATCTGAAGTGACAGGAAGAGGTCCTCAACTTGTACATGGATCAGAGGCCTAGAGAGGCATCAGGTGACCCACCAGGAGAGCACTAGTGAAGCCACAGCTCAAGTGGTACCCGGAGCAGAGAGAGATGTGAATCGAAACCACCAAGCACAGGTTCAGGCAAGCATCCAAACGTGTCCCCAGTCTCAGCTTTCATTTAGAAACCAATAGCCCCACAAATAGAGACATAAAGCAAATTCTAGAAAGAATCCAATGGCTAGCATTTTTATCATTCAGTCATTTATGGGAATGCCACTTGATTTTAAATAAGATATATTAAATAAAATATAGAAACATGGGAAGCTTACACTCAGCAGTCTGAAGACAGAGCAGCAATGCCTCTATCTCCTGAGCTTCTTTGTACATCACAATCTGTGAAATGCAATATTATCTTTGCAAAATTGGCAACAGAATCTGGAAGAGCTATTTTAATCCCTCACTGTGGCATCACTCACAGCAGCTACTCACCAACATATGAAGGTCTGAAGAAAATGTAGTGCATGCATTCCATAGGATATTATGCAGCCATTCGGAGAAGAGAACACAGACACAGGACCACAAAGCAGACTAACCCCAAGGACATGGTGCAGAGCAAAATCAGTCACTCACAGAATCCACCCAGTCCTATGTGATCTTATTTCCATGAGATGTCTTCCTCATGAGTAGAGTTTTATAATGTATGATGAAGAAAATGTTTGAAACCTTTGGTACTAACAGTTCATGATGTTGCACTTCCATCAATCAATCAATCAATCAATCAATCAATCAATCAATAGAGCGCATGTTCTGTACTGTTTTCCATGGCTTAAAACTCTGATGTATGTTATAGTAAAAAATTAATTGGGGGTTTTTAACATCATATTTGGTCATTCAGTTCCCAAATAAAAGACACAAAATTTTGTAATAAGCATTAAAGCACTAGGACTGGGTGGATATCAACCCTCTAAGCTATTTTGTCTACTTCCTTGTCAATAACCCTGTGATAAACGTTCACTTAGGCCATGTTCTGCCTAAGCTGCTCTTACTCCAGTTAGCCAGACCTCAAGGCCATGTTCTTATGATTCACCTACCCCATAGCATCTTCTCCTCCCTTCTTTTTCACTCTCCACCTCGTGGTCTGTGCCTCCGACCCCAAGCCAAGGAACCTTGTCTACCTTTCCTCTGCCCAGCTACAAAGTGTAGGCATCTTTATTCAACCAATGGTTTTAAATTAAGAAGCAAGGTTATATCACACCACTTGGTATAGGATTTCCTTGTCTCTGGGGGCCAAAAAGCTTTTGGGGATTTAAAGTTACAATACATGGCAATAGTCCAAACCTTGATAGATGCACATTCTATTTCTTGTTTTTTTTTTTCTGTGCTCATAAGTGGGCCCAGGGCCTTATGCATTCTAGACAACTATTCTATAACTGAGTTCCAGCCCCAGTCTCTGTATATTTCTTATTTATTTGTATTGATGTATATTGTGTAGCTGTGTGTATGCACCTATTTACAGATGTCTTCAGAGGCTAAAGAGAGCATCTGCTCCCCTGCAGCTGGAGTCAAAGGTACTTGTGAACTGCCAAACATGGAGACTGGGAACTAAACTTGAGTCCTCTGAGAGGATGAGTTTTCTTAGTTGTAAATCCTTCTCTCCTGTCCCGTGTTTTCAGTGCTCTGTCACAGCTTCTATTGTGCCTGGCAGTTACCCATTGTACTTTCATTGTGCTCCTCACAATTTAGTCAGATGATGAGACAGAGTCAGAGAGAGGTCATGTGAGCCACCTCATATCCATGGTACTCAGAGGAAAGAGCCAGGCTTAAAACCATCTAAACTGGCTAGAGATGTATCTTTGTCAGTAAGTTTTCATTTGAAAGAACCTCAAAGTGTATATTTAGGCTCTTCTTGGATATATACTTACTTCCTGTGATATATTAGGAATATGTACAAGCAGATGACCTAGATATGTCTTCACCTGTAGGAAATTCTAGCCTGACAGTGGATGGAACAAGGCTTTAGAGGCTAATGCACACTGTAGAAAACAATAGAATTTTCCCACACCAAAGACCAATAAATGTTCCCTGAGCTCTTTGCCCTAGGCATGTCATCCAAACATTGAATAAGCTATATAAACTGAGTATGTTCTGCAGCTTGGCAGAGATTATACTAAGTACAGAGGGACATTTCTAATAATCAACTCTTCAAATTAACTCCCTGTTAAAATAAAGCCTATTCCTTCCAGAGATGTTTTGTTCTAGCTACTGATTCAGCAAAATTAGCAGAAATTTACATTCTCAAGCAAGGGAGAAGTGTGGAGACGGCTCACAGAAAAGGCAAATTTATGCCATGGTTAGAGGTCTCAATCAAATGGGCCTAAATACACTTTATACATGACTGTTAATTATCAGTGTAGCTCAGAATTTGACCGTGTTGTGACAACAGAACTCAGGACCAGACCTGGGCTCTTGCCCAGTGTCTGCCACGTCTGAATGTCTCAACATTAAAAGGGAAATCTGACCTGTCTGAGCATCACCCTCACCATTTTAATACTTGTTAGATAGCAAACTTGTGCTGTTGGGTAGAGCGAAGGGTCTCCTCATGGGTGTGAGGTACAGACACCTGCTATGGATACTGAGACCATAGGACAACATCCCTATAGAGTCCATCAGTGATATTAACAGAGTCAGTCAACAGCCATTTCTATATTTCTAATGTTTTGCCACCTCGGTGATTTCATTAATATGAGGAGATTTTACAAACAGGTTGAAGCTTCCTGTTCAAGTGGATCTGAGTGGTTGGTTCTTACTTCAGTGGTACCAAATCGATAGGATACAGTTTCTTTTAAGCACTATCCTTCCAGCCTCCAAATGTCTGTATGAAAACATATTTACTCACAGAAATACAGCAGAGCCCCTTCCAAGGCTGGCCAAGGCAATTTCACTGGAATTATAAAGAACATTAAATGTCACTCACTGATCTCAAAGTGTTAGTGAGATAATACGGATTGTTCTGAAACAGAAAATGCTATTGCAATGTGGCAGCCGGGAGAAATAAGACAGAACTGTAATGTTGTGTTAATTGTGTACTAACTGGCATGACTGGAGGAAGGTGGGGAAAGCTCTCCCTCCCTCAGCTGTGGCAAGCAAGCCTAGGAGATGACAGAGAAAGCACAGGTGTAATGAAGAAGACAGCCCAACTGTGGAGTATACATAGGTTCTTTTTTCACAGAAAACCTCCCGGCCCAGCTGGAATTTGTGTTAAGAATAGATAATTGAAGAGATGACTCAGAAACTAAGCATGGTAAGTGCTCTTAAAAAGAAGCTGGCTTCAGTTTTCAGTATCCACACATCAGGTGGCTCACAGATACATGTACTCCCAGTTTTAGGTATCTAATGCCATCTGATCTCCAAGGCAATTGCACATATGTGGCACACATGAATTCACATATAAACACCTAAATAAAAATAATAGCTTTTAAATGGTGATTGTGGCCAATGGGTAATAAGCCATAATGAGTGAGTTTTGATGTTCTGTCACAAAGAAAGATAACTAATATTTGTTTCCAAACAGCTGGAAGAAAAATTTTTTTAAAATGTTAAACAAAAAAGAAATGATAAATGTTTGATAAAATAGACACTTATTCCAAACATGATGCCACACATACAAATAAGCACCATTTTATATGTTTATAGCTCCAAGAAACAGCCTGGCATGGTGGTGCCCACTTTTAAGCTCAGCACTTAGGAAGCAGAGACAGGCAAATCTCTGAATTTTTGGTCAGCCTGGTCTACAGAGAAAGCCCTAGTATAGCCAAGGCTGCACAGAGAAACTCTGTATCAACAAAGCCAAACAATAAAAAATAGCTCCCAGAATAAATATAGTCAAAATATTGATAGTTGGTCATCAAGTAAAAATATAAGAAAACTCAGTGGAAGGATCTTATGGCAAATAATTACACCTAGATATTTAAAAACAGTGTTTTGAAAAAGAGTTGGTGAGAGCTGAACAAAGTAATGGACAAAATACGCACCATGCTATGTAACTTATGTCAAGTAGTTGCCCATGCTTTGAAAAATCATAAAAGGATTTAGTGTTCTTCAGAGTTTCTTTTGGTAAAATTGATTTGTTTCTTGGTTTATATATAATTTAGGAAAGTTCACTTCACCTTCAACAAATGTCAAACTTTTGTAAGTTTGACTTGGGGTTGAAATATGATCCTTGAAAGAAAAAGTTAAAATAAGGTGAGAACTAGTCAGCCAAATTGTACCTCCCTTGTTCTACCACTTATCTCGTCTGATGTCCTCTGCCAGACTGTTAGACACTACAATTGGTAGACACTGTTATCAGTTCTGTTTGAAAGCAAGAAAGTCAACTGACGCTACAGTTTACTCTCATACTGGAAGAATAAGTCCAAGTTTGTTTAGACTTCAAACTCCCCACCCAACAACCAAATTCTATCCCTATGGTGTTTTCAATGAGAATGTCCCCTAAAGTGGAATTTCTGGTTTCTTTGGAAACTCAGTTATGCCATATGATGTTTTGCTGAAGCAGATTCATGAAAGGATTTTCTGCTGAGGCAGACACAGGAGAGAGGATGTTTTTGCTGAAACAGACCTGTAAGAAAATGCATAATATCTAGAAAAGATATAAATATGAACTCAAAGAGTGAAAGGAGGCTCTGGCATTGAGTCACCTTGAATTGAGTTACTGATCTTCGCTTGTCGTGACTTCATAGAGAGAAACTTGCCAAAGAACTTCTTGTGATATTCCAGTAGCTTCTTGCCACTTCTGTGGACTCTGGTTGATTGGCTGAGACTCACAGTTTCTCCTGGATTGAACTGCAGATGCTGGTTCGTGACTGGTGGTTGCTGAATGTAATGGACTGCCACTGTGGATTCATGTTGGTATTTTGCTTCAGGCCTGGACTGCTGACAATAGAGATTGGAGTAGCCCCAAAGAACTATTTCTAAAAAGATCCACAATCCTGTTTCCTATTAACCTTTCTCTTCTACTACCTTTGGTAGGCTAGAAAAGAGGTTGAAGTGTTTAAGAACCCTTATTGGGTTTTGAAAAACTTAAGCCTACATGTCCTCATAGGCTCACATATTTAAACAGTTGGTTCCCAGCTAGTGGCACTGTTTGGGGAGGTTTAAGAAGTGTGGCCTTGCTGGAAGAAATATGTCACTGGAGGTTCTCTTTGAGAGCTCCTGCCATTTCAATTTGTTTCATGCTTGTAGTTCAATATGTGAGCTCTCTGCATTCTGTCCCTATAGACTCTTAGTCATTGGCAAGCTAAAATCAACCCTGTATTTCTTAACTTGTCTTGGCTATGGTGTTTTATCCCAGCAACAGAACAATAACTAATACAATGCTATACTGACTTCTAATGGAAATTGGTATGCATAGCCATGTATTTCTGCAATGCTAAATAGTGATTTTCATCCTTTCAAATTCTATCATCTAAGGCAGAGTGACATTAGGAAAGTCATAGCATTTCCTTCGCCACCAATAATGAAGTTACAATATCTTTCCATCCTTCACCCAGTAAACTCTTATCAAGCAGCTACCATTGGTGGCTCTAATGGCGAGACAGCCTAGATCTCACCTTGAGGAAGCCGAGTCTTCTGATGCTTCTGATGCTTCTTTCCTAGTTTGATCTATATAAAACATTATCTCTTTCACCTAAACCTGCATTTTAAAAGTAGACAGTAACGGTAACTGCGAAGCCCAGGAAGAGTCAGCACTTGTCAGCATCCTCAGAACAGAGGGCTGGGAGGAAATAGTTAAACTACTCATAGAAGATGAGTGCCATGGAAGAATTTATACTGCATTCAAAATCTTGAAGGTTTGAGTCGGTAAGTCCAATCTCCACTGTCACATGTAAGACAAAAGCTAGGATTTGAAATAGAAAATACATTGCTTTCCCAAAGAGAGATGTTAGATTAACAGTACTGTGATTATGCTGAAGGTACCATGTTGGAAAACATTCTTTGGAAAGTGGGACTTTCATTAAAGGATATATAGGTTCTAATTCTACTAGAAAAAGTATCTTGTCCATGTCAAGTTCTATCTCCTGAGTTGTGCATGTGTGATTATGGCTGTAATAGTGAAGTGGACTTTGGTTGTGCTGATAGCACAGGATATATATCCTCTGTGTCTATCTATGCATTCATTGAGGATATTTGGAAAGATTTGGACTCAGTCAGATCTCTGCTATTGTCTTTAGCCCATGCTCCTCGGCCTCTTCCTTGGAGAGTATCAGCTGATTCTAAAGCCCTTGCCCATCTAGCCACTTCCTTTTTGATTATTACCCTGAATTCTTTCTGGAATCTTCATCCAAAGTAGAGAAGAAATGTGCGTATAACTTGACATTCATATCATATCCTTTCATGGAAAACAATAACCTCCCCTAAAATACCTCACAATTCATTACAGCCCAGGTGGTTTCACTATGAAGCACAAAACCCCATCACATAAAAGGCTCTAACTGCGCATGTAAACAGCTGCATTCTCTAAGTGGGACCTAATGTCGATTCATGTCTCTCAATTCATTTGATTACTGGCTGTAGTGTAGCAAATGAAATGCTGGGAAGTTGAAATGAGAAGTGACTGCACCGTTGCCTGGTTTATGAAGTTCATAACATTCACTTAAGATACCATCTCATGACAGCAGCTTTCCTGTATCCATAGGAAGTGTCTTTATTTTTCGTCTTCTGAAACAGGCTAGAATCATGATTCCTGGCCCATCTATTTCTAAAATAAATGTAATAAATGAAACTGTCTTTTGTTTCCCTTCAGTCAATTGACATTACATCGTCTAAATAAGCCTGTGCTTAATTATACCAACGTCAGTTTTCTAGCTTTGATATGGACCTGCAATGAGAGGATTTCTGTACACCATTCATTACAACTTTCTGAGAAAGTAAATAATTTTTTCAAGTTTTCTGGTGTGTGTGTGTGTGTGTGTGTGTGTGTGTGTGAGAGAGAGAGAGAGAGAGAGAGAGAGAGAGAGAGAGAGAGAGAGAGAGAGAGTAATGTTTGTGTGCGGGTATAGGTGCCAGAGCACACATGTGAAATGAGTTTTTTTTCTCCCATGGGATCCATGGACCAAACTGATCTCACCAAGATTGCTAGGCAAGTGCCTTTACCTGATGAGCTATCTCACTAGCGTCCTTTTAAAGTGTTTTTTGTCCTATAGGAAAATGTTTTGGGTTGAAAGATAGGGTAGTGTTTACTAGCAGAGATACAAGAGGCAAGCTATGCAGATATATTGCCCAAAGATTCAAATACCATTGTTCTGATGTTTTCTACTGTAGTTGTTAATGTACATGCCTTGGGAGTGAGGCAGGGCTTAAGTGCCTCTGAGATCTTGTCTGTACTAATCCCTAGAACCACATGAACTAAAGCCTAGCTTAACACCTCTATTGACAAAAGTCCTGAGACTGCTAGTCTTCAATGTCACCTATCATGCTGATAAATCTTTCTGAACACAACTAAAGCATCACAGCTAGTTGGAAGCATACTAAATGAAATTCCTAAAGAATCGGATTCTAACCCTAGGAATCTGTGGATGTTACCCTGTTTGGTTTTTGCAGTTGTGATTAAACTAAGTTGTGCCCTCAAAGAGGCAGGTCACCTCAATTATTTGGACAGGCCTAAAAGCAATCCAAACTGTGTTATTCAGGCAACAAACTGTAGTTCCATGAGATTCCACACAGCCACTTGCACAGGGGATGGAGACATGAAGATGCTTGGGCAGGAATTTCATAATTCCAACCTTGAAGACAAAGGAGACCAATAGCCCCTAAGAGGCTTTTGCATCACCTTGACAGAAATGCTAAAGAACCTTATAAGGGAGGAAGGGTGTGTTTTGGCTGAAGGTTTCAATCCATCATGGTGGAAAGGCATAATGAACAACCTCAAGTTATGTATGTGACAAGAGTATGTCATAGATGCTGTAACATCACAGCAGTATAGAAACCATAGAGCATAGCAGGAATAGGGACCACATATGATCATCAAAGTCACACCTAGTGACCAGCCACCAGCTAGGCTCACCTAAGGAAGCCACAGCCTCCCAAAATAGCATGACAATCTGGATCAAGCCTTTAAGACATGAGCACAAACTGTAACACCGAGAACCCAGTGCATGCCTCTGTTCTGTTTCTGTTGAAATTCCTGTGTTCAATTGGGGTGAGAGTGTATTCTCAGGAGTCAGTAAATTCTTTCTATCTCATACTGCAGCCACATGTTTGAAAACTAAAGCCCATCCCATCATAGTGCATGGCTCCAAGATGGCCTTTCATTTCTCATTATGTTGATAGATGTCCCTAGAAAACTAAATAAATGTGGTTTATTAGCCAGCAATTTGATATCACTTGGAACTGGTTAAAATTCAACTGCCTACCAGTTGGTAGTGAGAATCCCAGCCTTCAGGAGGGAGAGGCAGGTGGATCTCTGAGTACAAGGATAGCTTATTCTAAATGGTGAGCTCCAGGATAGCCATGACTACTCATATACAGAAGAAGGAAGGAAGGAAGGAAAGAAGGAGAAATGAAAAAAGAAAGAAGGAAAGAAAGGAAGGAAGGAAGGAAGGAAGGAAGGAAGGAAGGAAGGAAGGAAGGAAGGAAGGAAGAGAAAAGAAAATGCAGACTACTATGTCCCACTGTAGACCTGTGTGTGTCACCAAGGTCTCTAAGGACTGTGTTGTAGGCACTAAAGTATAAAAAAATGCTTATCTAGGAATCAAAAATCATATTGATATAGTCTCAAACCACTGAGTCTAGGCATCCTCGTGCCGATGACCTGAAATCCTAGCTACAGTGGATATCAAAGTAGAAGGCATAAGAATTCGAGGTCAGCCTGGGTAACTTAACAAGACTCGGTCTCAAAAATAAACAAAAGGACTGGAGAAAGTGCTTGCCCAGCATGTGTGGTGCCTTAGGTTCAATATCTAGTATGAAATTAATGGGTAAGTGCTCAGGCCACATGTTGCCCGTGACTGTCTATAAGCATCATCAGGAGGGAAACCTTATTGTTTTAGAGACATCTTAATCTATGTTCACAGCATCTCCCACCCTGACTGGCAGGAGACTATTTTGCCATAACACATTCCCCTAATAACACTGCATAATTATTTAAGAAATAGAGATGGTGTCATTTGCATAGCATTTGCTGAAAGACAGCTTTTATCTGGTGCCCCCATTTGCCAACTTCACAGTGCTTCCTGCAAGCTATGTGACTACCCTGACAGCAGAGGATGAGCTTCATTCAGCCCAGCTGGGCTTTCTGTTAGCTGTTGTCTGTTGAGATGCCTTCCTTGCCTGGTACCCAGTTTGAGAGCACTGTGGGTGTTCTCTGGGATTGTGAGTTTGCTGGGCACCTAAATGTTTCCATGGAGCCAACAGCTCTGTGTATCCGGCCTTCCTCCATGGGGCCTACAGCTCCGTGTATCCGGCCTCCTCCATGGGGCCAATAGCTCTGTGTATCCAGCTTCCCATTACCAATGTTTTTGATCTTTCCAAGGCTGAATTATGTGGGCAAAACTTGTCCAGATTTGTTTTCCTGAACCTGATTCATAACACAAGAGCATTTGAACAGATATCGGGAAATGCCTGAGCACATTTTCCCTATCATCCTCCAACCCTTCAGCTCAACAACATTTAGAAATGAGTCTTTTCTGTCGAGATTATAACAAGAGCCAGATTCCATCTGTGTTTGTCCCTTCCGAGCAGCACTGTGCTTCACAGCCATAAGTAAGGCATTTTGGGGCCAGTGGGAGGGACCTGCTCACTTATGCTGTGCTGCTTCATATCTCTGTTTACTTGAAATAGCCAGCAGCCACAGTAGAGAACAGAAAGAATGCCTAATTACTTGCAGAAAAACACTTTACTAATGTCTTTTTTAATAAAAATGATACAGTATCACACAAATTGCCTCTAATTCCAACACTCTCTTTGATCAGGCCTCTCAGCAGCAGACTATGCCACCAAGACCATCTTTGTAAAATCACCTTGGCCTGGGGGATGAATGCAAGAGTGTCACATTTAATTGTCTCCTTGGGCAGGAAAAGCAATCAGAGAAAAAATAGCATCACATTTAAATGTTTCCCAATCTTCAAACCAAATATTTATTTAAAATAACCATATGGCAGAAGAAATGTTGAGTTGATTTGATACTTGCTTTCCGTTCCTCCTGGGCAAAGTAAGAACTGAGTGGTTGTGTTTTTCAAGGACGATTAACTGGTTTTAAATGAAAACTATATGTGAAGTTAGATTTTATTTTAATGTAGAAAATAGCATTACTTTTGCTGAACAAGAAAGCTCTCCTGGTAGCTGTTATTTCTGATCTTGGTTTTGTTTTGTTTTGCTTTGTTTTTCTGATGAGTATTGCTTTTGTGATATTTTATAGTACACATTCCCAAAACAGATTCTAATCTTAAGGTAGCAAAGATTTTGTGATCCACTTCTGTGGTAGACTGACATTATCAAACTGGGAACACAGTTGAGATTCCAGTAGACATCTCTCTGAGAAGCCAAGCCAAAAATGAAGGTCAATGTCAGTAGAGTTTGGGTATATATAGGAACTGCCAAAACTGTGCTGCAAAACCAGCAGTCCTTATCTGAAACAAGACAGGCATGATCAGCTTGACTTTGGTGAAGCTGTATATGTCAGAGACAGTACCTTCAGAAAAACACATTTTATTTCCATATGTGCGTGAGGTAGAGTGACACTCATAGATGCATGTCATGAGCACTTGTGGGTGGGGCCCTTTTGAAGTCCATGAAACTACCAGGAGGTGGAGCCTGCTTAGTTTAAGTCAGTAATTTAGGGAGAGCTCTGAACACAATATCTACCCCAGCTCTGGTCTAGCTCTAGACTTCCTGTGTGAACCATGAGAAAAAGGACTAGCCTTCCCTGACCAAAGAACGGTAGCCTTACATGACACCAAGCCAAGATATACCTTCTTCTCTTAAATAGCTTCACTCAGGTACTTGGTGACAGTGATGAGGTATAAAAAGACACATCATACAGAGCGCATGACTGCATTGGGAAACCTAACAAGATCCTTGTGAAGGTTGGATGGGATTCTGCAAGTCAACCATCTATTTTTCTCTTTTTCTAGCATCTATTTTTCTGTTTGCATACATGTGCTGAACAAACTATGGTGAGCAAGCCAGTAAGCAGCACCCCTCCCTGGCTTCTGCATCAGCTTCTACTTCCAGGTTCCTGCCCTGTTTAAGTTCCTGTCCTGACTTCCTTTATGATGAACAGCAATGTGGAAGTATAAACTGACCAAACTTTTTCATCCCCAACTGACCAAAAATGGTTATAGTGTTTCACTGCAGCAGTAATGCTTAATGCGGGTGTTTTGCTTATCTGTGCCCTTGGAGACCAGAAAAGGACATCTGATACCCTGGGACTAAAGTAATAGGTGGTTGTGAACCACCACCTGGGTGCTGAGAATCAGACCCAGGATTCTGCAAGAGTAGCCAGTGTCCTTAACTACAAGGTCATCTATCTCTCCAGCCCCCTAGTTGTCCTTTTAAGGAAAATAGCTGAAGAAGATTTTGGAGTAGGCCATTTTTCTCTCAATAATCATGGTCTTAAGAGCTTGACAAATAGGAAGACTAGTAAAGTAGCCCTGAAGGTTATCCTTGGGTTGCAATGATGTGTCAGGGGAGCTCTTAAGAACTTGACACCATACATTTGTCAATTGACTCTGAAAATGTAAAAATGTAAACCATTGATTCATATAACTAATTTTCAGTTATTTCTTTTTAACTGATATCTATTTCTGTGGGACCATGAAAGGTAGCTTGGTCCCCAGTTGAGCTAAAGCTCAAAGCCCCAGAGCCCCTGAAGGAATGGTAGGCTCTTTGCCTGTTCCCTGACACCAGGCCCCTGTCATTAGCCACAGTGCCTCATAGATTTGTGGCTGTCAGTCACATAAGGACAATACCCCAAGCCCCTCAACTTGTAGAGGACATGACCTGTGGTCACATAGGCTCAAGACATATTTCCATTTTAATGAGGTACCTAAAGGCCTGAAGGGCTTAGCAAATTAGCTTTCCTTCCCAGACACTCCTCCCTGCAAAAGGTATTAACGTCAGGCCAACCCTGAGAAGTGGGGTATGATTTTACATATCTTCTGTCCACCATGATAATAAATGCCTTAAAACCATGGACTGTCTCTTTTCATCAGGAAAAGAGCTGGAACTCCCCCTTTTCCCTGGTCCCTGAGCCAGATCCAGCTCCTGGATGTCCAAGAGCCTGAAAACCAGACATCCCCAGACTCTTTGCAGGCTGGAGACTCCTGAACCAGCTCTGGCTGGCCTGCCTCAGACTGCACTCCCCCGTCCCCAGAGTGGTGTCCTGGGGTGTCCCTACAGACCAACACCTGCTGAGTGACAGCATGGGGTACGCACAGTCAAAACTGCCTTGCAGAGCAGCCATGCCCTGTGTTGGAGTGGCTGCTGGACTCAAAACCCTACGTATTTCTTTACGGTTTGTTTTTATTTATTGGGGGGGGGGGGATGGTAGAAGAAGTGAAAAGATGACCCAGACATGGGAAGAGTTTAGGTCACCTCTGCCTTGCTTCAGAGCCTCACTGTGGTTTCCACACATGGCTGCCAGCTCTGTAGATAACCTTCACCTCTGCAAGTTTACAGAGAAGCCTGAGGAAAGGCACCCAGATATGCAGCAGTAATTCCCAGTATCTGCAGAACTTGCCACCTCTGCCTGTGGGTAGAACTATAGGGTTTTCCTAAGTCATCTGGGCTTGATTGTTATTAGTAACTTGGAGCATAGGAAACTGATATTAATTTTGTGGCACAGTAAAAATGGAAACATAGACAACAAAAAGATCTTATCCCACAATTTCAAGCCCTTGGCATGCCTTCAATGAGGGCCATAAACCCTTTGATCTGAATACTAACTATTTAAAAATAAAACAAGCTGAAGATATTAAGTTGTCAGAGGTACACTCCAGAGAAAGCTGGTGAATGGAATCACTTACTGAGAGAAAGTCAATAAACCCAGTCAGTCTCTACTACCTGCAGAGTTTGACACAGGGAAGTGAGTACTCAAGCAATGCTGTGAGTTCAGAATGCTATCATTCAGAACATGACCTCTTTGATGGGGAGACCTCCACAAGCCTCCTGTACCCCAACCAGTATGTGCTACTTATGCTTTATCATTCATGCTATCCCACAAACATAGGCAACTGGATGACTCTGATGTTAATCAAAACTCCATCTACCTTTTCTTCTCTAAAACAGAACACCTGAGAAAGATAGCTTCTCATTTACTCATTACAACCCTACACGCCATCATGTTTGAATATATACTTCCGGGGTCAAGAACGTCTCTGGGGATGAGAAATGTATTTCAGGACGTTTGTGCCTCTTTCTACCTTTTTCTTTTTTCAACTTGAAAACCTGACATGTTTTCAATGGGTCAAATCCACACACACACACACAGCAATTTAACCACACTAAACCCTTTTCTGTGTTGAATTCTTGATTCTATAATTCATCTTGCTATGCAATCTTTACTCTCTTTTACAAGGAATTAATTCCACTCCACACCTTACAAAGCTCCATTTGACATATCTGTAGATTGTTCAGGGACTTGTCCCTTGTTTTCAATACCTCTCATATTCCCTGGGGAGCCCTCCTTTCTGCATCACATTCTGGCAGCTCCCAGCCAGCCAAGACACCAGATTGGTCCAGGACTCAAGGTGGCTTTGGAATATTTGATTTGTTGATGGAAACAACCAATGACCTCATGGAGTTAGAGTGCAGCACCAGAGAAGAGGCTAGAGGTTGCCGCTTTAAACACGCCAGGCGGAGCTTATGCAGGGTCCCCTGAGACCTTGCCTCCCAATAGGGGAAGCTTCCAGACTTCTGACTCAGTACCTTTTGTCTGAGGAAAAGGAATGTCCACTTCTAACATACTCAAATCAATCTGAGTGCTTCTCAGCTGGGAGCTACACCTCCAAAGTTAATCATTTCCAGAGCTACCCTAGGTGCTTTCTTGCTGAGTTTCCTCAGTTTCCAGAAGCCTTTCCCTTTCTGTAAGCTCTCATTCCCCCAACAAATCCACTTCTCTCCTGTAAGCTACTTTGGCTGATGACTTAACAAAATTTTGAATTTATGAAATAATTTGGTACTGTAGCTTGAGCACTTTTTGGTTAATCAAATATCTGAGTTGCCTCTGCAACATAAAGCAGCCCCTGAGTTTTAAAGTCTTTTCCCATTTACTAAAACCAGTGTTCCAGAAGCACTGTGTTCTGCTCTTTGGAAAACACATAAACAAATTTGCTAATTTATTTTAATTTTAACTTTGTGTTGTGTCCAAAACAAATCTTCACTTATGACACTGATATTATAAATGTTTTTTTTTTCCTGGTGGCTGGAAGAGAAGCTCATCCTTTAAGAAGGTGGAATGCTCTTACAAAAGACTGGTGTTCAATTTCCTGCACCCACAATCCACAGCTTACAACACCCTGTAACTCCAGCTCCAGGGATCCAATGGCCTCCCTGTCCTTCCCAGGGACTTTACTCATATACACAACCCATACACACACACACACACACACACACACACACACACACACACACACACATAATTTTTAAAGTAATAAGTCTTTTAAAAAGTTTCTACTTGGCATCCTCAAAGTGATCATTCAACACAGGACATGCTTTACTCTTCAGGGACCCTCTTTTGAAATCTAAGCACTGTTCGTCAGAGCCAGCACTCCTCTCTGCTAGGTTCACTAGCTCCCAAGGCTGGTTAGAAGGTTGAGTTACAGTCTGTTAGAAGACAATGAACTTCAAGCTCACTGCTGCCTGATCAACCTCTCCCTTTCCGGTGGATCTCAACTTAAATTTCACTTCTGGTGGAATTTACTCACAACAAAGACTATCAGCCAGGCTATGGGACCCGTAGCAACAACTTCTCCCACTATTACAAATTTTACGGAAGTAAAATCACTGCATTTTCTCCTCCCTCCACCCAGCACTGAGCCTTTTGGTGACTCCTTGTTACTCTAGCTCCACTACCTGCTCTTCTTCCACAATTACTGGAAGCACTAAAAGCACCTACATAGGTTTATCCTGCTCGGCATGCTAAGTGGTACACCAAACATCGAGTCTAAGTTCATCTTTCCTAGCCAGCATTCATTTCTCCCCATCTGGAAACTGTCCTGGTGTTGCTTTGGTAAAATTTCTC
The DNA here is from genome assembly GCA_028551405.1 of Uromys caudimaculatus. Lineage (NCBI taxonomy): Eukaryota > Metazoa > Chordata > Mammalia > Rodentia > Muridae > Uromys > Uromys caudimaculatus. The sequence goes on from CM052708.1 coordinate 98,248,353, forward strand.
CCAGTGACCTAGGTTATTGTGATTTCCCACACTGTGTTCATGGAAGACACAGATAATCACAGCATAGGATTTTAATCATATTTAACCAATTGTCTAAGTTAATTTTCTTCCTGGCTATAAATAATTAAATAATTCTTTCATGAAGTAGATAAGTAAATAACCAGAATTCTGAAAAACTGATCAAAAAGGTTTTCCCACAAAAAAATTTCTTTAAATCCTTGCCAAGAAGAATTCTCAGACACCATAAATCTAATAATTCTCCTTGAGATGATTTTATCCCAAAATTCCAAGTCTCCTGGCATGACTGGCCAGTAATTAAGCTGAATCATTGTCGTTACAGTGACTGACTCAAGAATGGAAATGATCCCTAAGGAAGGACACCAAGAAACTCATCTGATGTGAAGCCACACCCAGCATGGGGGCTCTTTGCATTGCCCCACTAACCATGAAGAGGGTGGTAGCTGCCTCTCTCTCAGCTCAGGAAGAGATACCTTGGGAAGAAATTAGACATTGAAAGCAGAAAAGCAGAACTGAGAGACTTAGACATGACAGTTTCCAAAGGTGCCCTAAGCAGCTGATCCACCTATATTAAGAGTAGGCTGGTCTTAAAATTCTAATTTCCTAGAGCAAATGGAATGCTGGTTTTCTCCTTTGAGTCCCTTTGATCTGGGATTCTGTAATTTTCTTCAGAAAGTCCTAATTAATGCAATAAGTAATTTGCTTAAGCAACACCCTCATTTAGAACCTAATAATTTTAAAGTATAAGTATTGGTAAATAGGAACTGTTTCTAACTATGTGAACTTTCACAAAATCACATAATTGATAAGCAACAGAATCTGGAACCAGAACTTGGCTCAGATGCTAATGTCCCATGACCATATACATACAGAAAACAACAAAAAGTTCAATTAAGCCTTGGTGCATTCATTGTCAGGGACATGGGTTAAGTGAATTCTTGGAATTTGGATAGACTGAGTTCCATAGAGAAGATGGAGTGGGATGGGGTAAAGGAGATGACCAGTCTCTCCTTACTTACAGAAGGAGCGTGTTGCACACACCCTTTCACTGACAGTGAACTTGAATGCTCATTCCCTAAACCATGCCTCTTGCCAGTTATTGCATACTCAACATCATACTTTTCTAGAGATTACGTTCATATGCAGGCCTTCCTATGTTTTAATATCTTAATGGGTGTTTCTGCTTTTTATGTTTTGTTTTGTTTTTCCCCTCACAGCTATAACTAAATGGCTAGATAGAGCATCAGAGATAGCACAGTGGGTAAGGATGTTTTCAGTCAAGGCTGATGGGCTGAGTTAAATCCCTGGGACCTACACAATGGAAGATGAGAACAGACTCTTTAAATTTTCCTCTGATTTCTACATGCACACATGTGCAAACACACTTGTAACATTAATTTTTTAATGAATAAATCCCAGGGGCATGTTTGCTATCCACCTAAATGGTTTGTGTGTCTATATATCTTCTATATTTAGTATGTCTTAAACAGCTCAATAGCTGGGCCATTGCCTAACTGCTACACAGTTAACCCACCACCTGCCAATAATCTCAGGTTATTACTTGCTGAACTCTATATTCTATCTTGGCTGCTCTGGCCAGAGGGCTGCCCAACCGGACATGCTCTGGGCCACGCTTTTTTGGCTCCTTCATATGGTGGTCATGTCTCTCTGTCCTGTCCTCTTTTCAAACATGGTGTCTCTCCTCTCTTCCTTACTCTCTTGGCATGATGAATCTCCTTCTTCCTCCACTCTAAGTCTTAAGCTCAGGAAACCTAAAGTCCCGCTTCTGTCTGTCTTGCCCAGCTATTGATTGTTGGTGTCTTTATTTACCAATCAGAAACAACTGGGGGCAGGTTCCCAGAAGCCATGTGCAGAATTTATATATATATATATCCCCCTTCTTGTCCAATTAAAGGGCTCTTTTCTCTCATATATACATTTAACATAATTATAAGAAATATGTAAATTGTAAGGTATGATATACATTTATAACATCTAGTCCATCATATTCAGCAATTTAGATAAAAGCTCTCCTAACTTAAAGAGTTTATAATTCTATACCTGAATTATGTTTGATTTAAATTTGTATTACCATCTGCAAACCATCCTTTCAAATTTAGATCATCTTCCTTAATGCTAAACAACTTATGTTTGATTTTGATACTATACCTATTCTTCAACCCTGTCAGAGGTTTGAGAAGGAATTAAATATTATCCAAATATGTAGGAAACACAAAGACAAGCTTCCAAAGCTTATACAAACTGTAGAGACAGCTGACTGCTTGAACAGTTCACAATATTCCTTAAAACATTAGGGCATCTCTTTCCAGCCTTCTGGCCGAGAACCATCTGACAGACTTTAAGCGAAGCTGGAATTATGAAGGACTAGCTTACTCTGTCTTTACAAAGCTTAGCAGTTGACTATCTCTCATCCAATTTGACATTTTTTGGACACGGCATTTTGCCTGTAGATGAAATTAAGGGTTTTTTTTTGTCTAGTAGCTAGCTTGCCACAATTGGGGCAACTCCATATGGAGGTAATGATGATGGTCAATATTTTTTTTGAAGTGGGATGGGGGTACTGTCAGGAGCAGACATGTCTCCTAGTAAAAAAAAATCTATTAATGATAAAATGATTTTAAATATCATATTTTGTGGATCTCTGATGTTTTTAAAGACAATGGTATATTTGAACTGTTAGACCTTGACTATTCTTTGCTATTTACTATTCAAATAATCTTAAAAAGATTTTATTGTAATTAAATCAGAATCTAATATTACCATGAGTTTGTTATCTGACCTTTAATTTGTATTACTTAACCTTCCTGAAAAGTTTGTACTGGCAGCTATTAGAAGAACTGGGTCTAAGCCTTGTATTCTTAAATGAGTTGCATAGGCTCAATGCCTATCTAAGAGTAACAAAATTACTTTTAAATTTTGAATCAATATACAAAGGCTTATACCAATGAAAACCTTAAATCTGTATATATAAAAACTTCAATTCTATATAAAAATATAAAGATTTCTACCAATTTAAGATTATGGCTATAAAAATGTTTTGTTTAAGAGTAAATTTAGTAATCCATCCCCATATATTTAATTTCTCATAGTATTACTCTATTCCCAATTTTTCTTTTCAACCCCTTCCCTGTACCTAAAAAAGAAAGGATGGAGAAGAGAAAAAAAGATAGAAATCCCCAAATCTAAGCTCTCTATTTAGTTTCCTCCCTGTCAAAAATTATTATCATTTCCAAATTATCCCTTAAGATGACAACCTATCTATAATTTATAAAATAACCACAACCAGACATCCAAACCCAAGGAATCAGGATGACAACTCTCCATGGTTTCTTCTTGTTGGATTGGGGCAATGAATTTTTAAAGAGTGGGAAGGGGTAGGAAAATTAGAAAAACTGGTTAGACTTAAGAAAGTTAGCTTTGGCATTTGTTATCCAGCCTCTGCATGTTTAGAATGTTTAGGGCTTAACTGAAGTCCTGCATGGAACCATCTGAAAGACTGGATGAAACGAGGTCATCAGGAATCAGTAGCTGATTTGAAGCTGTTTTGGGAGCAAGTCTCTGGAAACAGCATCAGATGAGGCAAGAAGGAGGAATAGCAGGTCTTTTTAGCATTTCAGAGGATGAATCTTGTCAGAGCTGCATCTTGGTGTTCCATTATATAGTATATGAATCTTACAACCGAAAATTTAGTTCTGTAAAGATATTTGTATGGCTTGTGTAAGGTGCACAGATTAGTTAAGGATGAATTTTTGCACCTTGTTTGAGCAGATGAAAGACAGCTGTCATTTTTATGAGTTAGTTTGATCAATAATCAATATGAAAGATGGCATGATAAATTTTAAGGATTTTATAATCAATAAGATTTGTTGGCTATTTTAATTTTAGCTAGAAACATTTTTTATGTCTAAGCCAATTTTAGGGCTGTCCCCATGTGGAGGGATCAGCAGATTATGTCACCTGTCCTATTTGTTCTTCCTAGATTTTTCGTTTCTGTCTGTAGCCAAGCTCCTCGGGGGATCTTCGCCAATCATACCTGATGCATGGTACTTGGGAAGGGATCCAAAGCCTTTTATCCTTTCCTGTTAATACAAATACAGAGCCTCTCTCCCAAAATGGCATCCCTTGGTCCGGCAGCCTGAAATTGATAGGTTCAGTTTAACAGCCTCTTTATTCTTAGGGCCTGCTCCACTCTGACCTCTCTCCCAGAGGATTAGCAATGTCATTAATACCATCAAACAAATAACCACCTTAATTTTGATAATTAAAATGACTCAAAGAAATTAAAATAATTTTAAACAATTATTATTATATGTTGATATATGGTTTATCTCTATTTCTGTGCCTTTGTTTCCTCCATTTGAGATCAAAGGTCTGGATTTCTTTATTTTTCTATGTATAAATAATTACCATTATTCCTCTCTTCTATCCTTAAGACAATGCAATATAACTATGAATATATTTATATCCCCTTTCTTTCTTTATAACTTGGATTAACATCATTATTTCCTATGTATTTAACTTTAATTAAATACCCTTCTATTTTCTCTATGAGCCTAATTTTAGGCTGATTTATGAATGAATGTCATGCTAAGCTATCCTAGAATTCCTGCGTTCCAAGAATCTGGTTGTTTGCAAAGCCTTGATTTAATTTTTATCAATTCCACCATTTTCATCTTATTCAAGATCTCTGTGGCCTTCTTTATCACAGAAGTATAAGTCTGTTCTCTGCTGCTTACCTTCTCCCAGCAGGAGTTGTTAGTCTCCAGAGATTAAGCTCTGACAGCAGCCCAGAACCTGAGAGAGCATTGGGCTGAACCATTAGTCTGATGGCCATGTCCTTGAGTTAGTCTGGGTTTGTCCTAGCCTTAAGCCACGAACCCCAGAATCATGTGTGTCAAACTAATATGAACTTTTATCTTAGTTCTGAACCTGCAAGGCTTGGGGAGGAACCACGGGGCTCAGCTCGGCCTGGTTGAGAAACCAGTTCTCCTCTTAATCTTAAAGGGATGCCATATGTATTCCATTCAGGAATCTCCAGTTAATTTTTAAGAGTAAGATCTTGCCCTATATTGGGTGCCATCTGTAGAACTAATTTTAGCTAATAAATCTTGGCAGCGTGTTTGCTATCTGTTCAATGGATTATGTTATAGAATGAAAGATAATATATAATTCGTAACATAAAAGCTATACACACTAAATACACACACATAAATGTAATAAATAAATAAATAAATAAATATCTGACAAAGGAAACTTAAAGGAGAATGGGTTTATTTGGGTTCACAGTTCCAGGGCACAGTCCACCATGTGGGGAATTCAAGACATCAAGAACATCAAGCAGCTGGTCAAAGTACATCTACCATCGGAATACAGCAATGAATGCATGCGTACTAGTTCTTGTCTCACTTTCTCCACGCGTATATGATCCAGGATTCCCTGCCTAGGGAATGGTGCTATCCACAGTAGGTTTGTTTTCATACCTCAGTAAAGGTAACCAGTCCCCCAAACACAGGCCCAAAGCTCCATCTCTCATGTGATTCGAACTTTTGACAAGTTGACAATTAACCATCATTGAAAGCCTAGATAAGGAAAATAGGTTAGTAACATGCTGGAATACTCTACTCTCCCTCACCAGCAGCCTAGACCAGTTTCCACTGCAAGCCAAAATTACAATTAGGATGAGCTGCTTGTTCACATTTTCCTGAGGATTGTTATGGAATGGCTATTACCCAGCTAATGGCAGAACCATGGCAGATACAGGGCAGTTCCAAGCCCTCACTCAAGACCTCCCAATGCAATGCTACCACACTTTGACAAGATTATTGGTGTGGCTTCAGAGGTCACCACCTTCCATGGTTTCCAAACCTTAAAAGATATCACTTGAGCCCTCTGTAAGATTGGGTGTAGGAGGAGGAAAGAAAGTGGCTCTGCTGATTTCTTTCCTCAAGTGTACCTTTTGCTCTTTGATACAGCATTGTGATTTACAGTAGACAGATCTTAAGCACTCCCTGGCGAAGTGTAAGGACTTGACTCAACACAGCTTAGCCTTTATCATCATGTATCTCATCACACTGCATATACATATTGTTTTTGTTTTAGTGGGGGTTTTTTTGTTTTTTGGTTTTTGGTTTTTTTGGTTTTTTGAGACAGGGTTTCTCTGTGTAGCCCTGGCTGTCCTGGAACTCACTCTGTAGCTCAGACTGGCCTCAAACTCAGAAATCCACATGCCTCTGCCTCCCAAGTGCTGGGATTAAAGGCATGCGCCACCACTGCCCAGCTGCATATACATTTTGATAGAAAGGCAATTGAAAGAAATTCCTCCACAAGAGATCTCTTGTTACTCAAGAGACCTCTATTCCTAGAAAGTTCTAGACATTTTAGTAATATCTGATATTTTGACTTTTTCAATGGAGATGCTTCCACAGTCCAGTCTTCAAATCCCTGCATAATTTTTTCCGTGCATTATCCCTTTCTGCTGTTCATGAACATTATAACTGCATGGCTGCCATAAGAAATTTCTTCTTCATATGCATGTCTTTACATGAGGAACTGGCCTCAGACAAACATTAATTCCAATTAGACATTGTCTGTTTTTCTCTATTCTATATACATCTCTAGTTCTGTAACTCTTTCATGTTAATGTTTGAATATCTTTAAGATATTCTCCTCTTTAGAGCCTTCACAGGACCAAGGGCCTCGCCTCCCATTGATGCCTGACAAGGCCATCCTCTGCTACAAATGTGGCTGGAGCCATGGGTTCCTCCATGTGTACTCTTTGATTGGTGGCTTAGTCTCTGGGAGCTCTGGGGGGTCTGGTTGACTGATATTATTGTTCTTACTATGTTGCAAACCCATTCAGCTCCTCCAGTCCTTTCTCTAACCCTTCCATTGGAGATTTCATGCTCAGTCCAATGGTTGGCTGTTTGTGTCTGCCTTTGTAATTATAGGGCTCTGGCAGAGCCTCTCAGGAGACAGCTGTATCAGGCTTCTTTCAGCAAGCACTTCTTGGCATTCACAATAGTGTCTGCATTTGGTGACTGTATATGGGATGGATCCCATGTGGAGCAGTATTTGGATGGCCTTTCCTTCAATCTCTGCTCTATACTTTGTCTCCGTATTTGCTCTTGTGAGTACTTTGTCCCCCTTTCTAAGAAGGACAGAAGCACCCGCAATTTGGTCTTCCTTCTTCTTGAGCTTCATGTGATCTATGAATTTTATTTTGGGTATTCTGATCTTTTAGGCTAATATCCACTTATCAGTGAGTGCGTACCATGTGTGTTCTTTTGTGATTGGGTTACCTCGCTCAGGATGATATTTTCTAGTTCCATCCATTTGCCTAAGAATTTCATGAATTCATTGTATGGGAATTTAAGGGCAGGGAGGCAGGAGTGGGGGGGGACACCCTCATAGAAGCAGGGGGAGGGGACTTGAGATAGGGGGTTTCGGGAGGGAACAGGAAAGGTGATAACATTTGAAATGTAAATAAAGAAAATATCCAATTTAAAAAATAAAAAGATACTCTCCTCCTACTTCAGCTAGTCAGGAAGCCATAGGATATAAGCCAGGAAGCTACAGTCCTCCATACCCTGTAGATCAGTGGTTTTACTTTCTGTCCTAATTCCTTCAATGATAAATAGTGCTGCAAGGGTAAGCCAAATAAGCCCCTTATCCCCCCCTAAAAAAGATACTCTCCTCCTACTTCAGATAGTCAGGAAGATGCTCCCATCTCCAACACCTTCTTCATTCTTTGCTTGAGATTCAATACAAGTACATCAATGGGAAGCACTGACTTATGGCACGCATTGGTCACAACCTTTCAGGTATAAACCGTGGAGTTAAATGGATAACCAAAGAAATGTTCCTGTTATGTGAGTGCATGTGTCTGATACTGTTTTCAGAGGCCAGAGCTCCATCTCAGGTGTCACTCCTTGGGAGGAATCACTTTGTTTTTTCAGATAGATTCTTTCACTGACACCCAAGGCTTATTCATTAATTGGCTGAGAGCCTCAGAAATGCCCCTGTAGTTGCTTTCCAATGCTGGCATCATGAGTGTTTGCCACCACACACAGCCTTTTGCATTGGTTCTTAGGGTCAAGTTTAGGTGCTCATGTTTGTACTTTATTGGCTTAGCCATTGGTCTAGTCACCCCACCCCAAAACAAAGAAGTGTTAATGACTTCAGACAATTGCTTAAGACTATAGGATGTCACTGAAACTTATACAGAGAGAGAAAAAATAAAGGTAGGAGCCTCTCTAGACACTCTTCTGCTTCTCATTATAAACAAGCAATTGTATTTAAGTGACATTGATGCGGTTGGGTCTGATGATGGAGATACTAAGAGGTGCTCATCATCCACAGCTCCCCTGTCACCACCCACTGCTGACTCTTCTCTCAGCTCATGACTTTGTGGGCTATAAATGTTTCGTCTGTGTTTTCAATCCCGGATGACAAAGTTCCTTGGAAAATTACATGCAACTTGTTATTCTCTTAAAAGGTTGTACAATTTCATTAGAACTAGAAAGTGTTCTTGGAATGTTACCAACTTGGCAATGTTCTTCTGGCAAGAGTCCTTGGTTCTAATAGGGCAAGATTGAGCTGAATTAAGATGCAAAGCCTCCTATGGGATGTTCCAAGTCTTCTCTGAAGCAGTAGCGAGAATGTTGACCAAGCTGAAACAGACGGCTGTGGGTACCAGCAGTGGAACAGCCTTTGGCTATTTACCTAAATGCCAGATTATTTATTTTACCAGGAACCTAAGAAATGGATTATTCAGACATAAGACATTTTTCAAACACTCTGTGTTCTCTTAATCAAAAGGATGACATTAGCACTTAGCTTTCAATTATAAGATTCCTGCTGAACATATGGCTATATCTCAAACTCTGATCTGCCTAATATGTGCTAAGCCTTAGAGCAGTGGTTTTCAGTTGGAGACAATTTTCATCCCAGATTTCACAAAGACTGGAAACATTTCTACCAGAAACAGGTTGGACACAGAGTCCCTAACTGTCACTTCTTTCTTTCCTCCCCCAAGTCCTCCCTTATGGTAGTATGCAGGCAGCAGGGGACCAGTCCTTGGAGCACGCCTCCTTTCTCTTTCAATGTGACCAGTGTCCCTCCGCTTGAATCGCAGACTCAGAGTCAGCAAAGGAGGTGGAACCCCTGCCTCAATCCATTTACAAAGCCCATCTTGCAGCTTCTGCTACTTTGAAATTCCCAACTCTTTACTTAGTAACATGGAATTTTAAATTTCTGATTGAAAGAATTTGTAACATACTGTTTTTCACCCAATACTGTCTATTTAAAAATAAAATCATCTAAGGGGGTAGGATAGATGGCTCAGCTTGTTGCTCTTGAAGCAGACCCCAGTTTGATTCCCAACATCTATATGAGGCAGCACACAACCACAGCTCCAGTGCATCTAAAGGTCTTTTACCCCTCTACAGGCAACATACACTCAAACACACATACACACAAATAAAAGTAAAGCAAATCTTTAAAAAATTAAATAAGAATAAAACCAGAGCTATTATAGCAAAGCACCCTAATAAATACTGGTGGGTGGCATTTACCTTAAGAAAGCACAGTGAGTAAACTGAGCTAGGTCCTTCTGGCCCATGCAGTTCCCTACTGAGGCAATAGGCAGACATGGCAATACCTTACATTTCCAAATCCTTTGTGGTCCCTCTCTACAGTAATGTCCCTATCCTCAGACTGTAGCCAGCACATGCTGATGTCTCTACTCATGAGCAAAACCACAAAGACTGCAGTAAAAGAAGATAGCTTTGTCCTATGAGAGGATGTAAAATGCCAAAGACCCCAGCGGCCAAGCTGATATAGCATCAGACTTCTCTGGCCTGCAGCTTGACCTGATTGTGCAGTGCCTTATACAACAGCGATTAGTCTCAGATCACACCTGTAGAATCTACCAGTGGCTTTTGGTAACATATCTGCCCACATTCAAAGATTCCCAAGAGAACGCACAATCTTATAAGCACATGGAAATTGTCCAAAGGGAAGGTCGTGTCCGAAAGACAGGAAATCCCTTCACAAAGATTCAAATATGCATTAAAAATAGGCACCAGGCATTCAGTTTACAGGGCTTGAGAACAGGAACTTACGGAAGGGAAATATAAAATGAATTACAAAAGGATTCAAATGTCATCATTTTACCATTATAATAAGTAAGTCTATTTAAAATATGAAATTTCAGGACTAAAAAGCAAATTCTCTCTCTCTCTCTCTCTCTCTCTCTCTCCATATCCCCCATTTGGATTTTGAGTCCCAGAAATGAGAAGAGGATAAAAAGAACAAACAAACAAATAAACAAAAGAATGGCTTAAATTTGGTAAAACAATATACATATGTTTTAATTTTAATTTATAACTGTGGTTTGTTTTGTAAACGATTAAACAAATAAGCCAAAACTCACAGCAAGTTCTTTTGTTAAAATATTTAATTCTAAAAGTAAATAAAAATAAAAATTAAAACTAACTAGAAAAAATGAGTTTGCTTATTGACCAAAGAATCAAAATATCACTGCCATTTTATTATTAACTATTGAAATTAAGAGAAAAGAAAATAAAAACTAATGTAGCTGAAATAGTATGTAAACCATCAACCTGGATGCCTCTGTCAATCAGTAAGAATGAATGTTAAATAAAATATTTACCTGTGAAAAACCATCTATAGCCCCAGCAGATTAGACTAAAACAAATGCTAAAAGAGTCACTCAACAAGTGAGATGGTACTTGTGATAATTAATCTTAATTTTCAACTTGATAAGATTTAGAATCGCCCTCGCAGGAGATCGCAAGACCCAGCAGAGGGCCAAAGACACGCCCCACAGCTTACCAGGAATGCAGAAAAGCTCATAGCAGGGGCAACGCGTCCCCAGAGCTCACTGACTCTGCCCGCTTTCTGCGGGCCACAGAGACTGACGGCCAGCAGCTTCCGGCGACGGCCGGAAACCTCAGCTTGGGCCACAGGGCCCCACAGCTAATCAGCGCCGGGACAAAGATCCCTCGCAGGAGATCGCAAGACCCAGCAGAGGGCCAAAG
>CM052708.1:98259951-98290155 GCA_028551405.1 Uromys caudimaculatus
GCAGATGACTCTCTTATCATAACTGAAAACATTAAACCCCTTCTCAGACAAATAAGGATTACTTGAAAATGTACTCATATGGCTGCAGATACATAGACATGTTTCTTCTCTCTTCTTTTAAGGATGCCTGCCTTTGGAACCCTACTCTTATGGTCTCATCTAACCTGAGTTAGCTCCACAATATTTTTTTTCTTCTTCAAATGTTATGTCTATAACTTCAGCATGTGGGCAGAAGGAAAGTCACAAGTAGAGGCCTTTAAAATAAGTAATTTAAAATCAACTGTCACATGGGAGCTTGGAGCTTCAATGTATACAAAGAAGTAAGGAAACTGAGTTTATAACTTAGGGTCACTGAAGAACACATTTTTCAGGAAATAGATTCTGAGCATATAGAAGACACTTATACAAGAGGTACTCTTGATTGCAACACCCACAGAGGCTGGAGGAAGAAACGGATTGTGTGGAAGGAGCAGGGCCAGATACAGTCTCAGCAGAGGCCCTGGGGACCAATATTGGACTCCAGAGCTGCTCAGAGCTGTCCCCATTAGGACATGGCCTTTGCTCTCCTGTTCTGACCAGTCTTTGGATCACCTAAAGGAAGTGGCAGGACTGTGGGGAAGGTGGCTCCCTTCAGCAAAGCCAGCTCCAGAAGAGAAGTGGAAACCAGGTGAGGAAGTTCTGTGGTCCTCAGAATATTTTAGTACTAAAATCCCAGTGTATCTACAGCACATCACTTGGGACAAGCTACCTGCACACTTCTGTCTTCATGACAGACCCTGGGTGGACCAGAGTTGGAAATTCCATAGAAGGAAATTATTCTGACTAAGGATACCAGCCCAGTGTGGAGAATGTTGTCACGAAGCTGTGGAACTTGATCTTCAACCATGAGTTAAATGATCTCTGTATCTGTTAAGATGAAACTCAGGTTTCCAGTCAATAATCAGAGAACTCTTGTTTAGCACAGAACAAAAAGCAAGAACAACGTATAATTTAAATATTCCATGAGACCAGGTCCTGATAACCCAATTTGTACAGTATGCAGTAGAGTCAGGTTTGTCTCAAGTCTTCAAAGAGTCCTGTCAGTCATGTTACAGAGCAGTTAAATTAGTGCCTCCTATTTGTTTGGCTTCCTGTTCAATGGTAATTAAAGTAAAATCCTGCTGCAACTTGACCTGAAGCGGCATTCAACACTCTGCTCCTTAAAGGGATAACAGTGAAGGATGAAATCAGCCATGCAGAAAGAGATGAACTGCTTTGTCTCCCTGAGATGGGGGTGAGCCCTGGCCACAGGACTTGTCAGCATTTCAGTCCATGTTCTTTCTCTTTTGGCTGCTGGCCCACAAGGCTTCACTGCTTACCTAATGGGGCTACAACTGGGGACAGCCTTGGTGATGTGGGTAGACAGAATGAACAGATAATCAGGATAGAGATTCAGAAAAAAAGGCAGGAAGTGTAGTCCATCCATGCAGACCCCATTAAGAAAAAAGCCACTCTTCGATTTTTGTTTCTCTATTTGTCTGTTTCTGAGGCAGAATCTTTCTTGTAGTCCAATCTGGCCTCCAACTCTCAATCCTCTTGCCTCGGTCTGAGTGCTGTGATAACAGGTTTGTACTATGCTTTCAACCTGTTTCTTAGAAAAATGTGATCACATCAAACATGAATAAACCTGGATGGACAGAGCAAAACGCAAAATGGAGGTATGGTATTCCTTTGTGGTGTTTTGCTAATGTAAAGCCTGCTCTGCTGTTTGTCCAGTGCATGTTAATCTCCACAAAACTCCTATTGAATTCTGAGCCCTTCCTAGGAGGTAAGCCTTAGAAGTTAACTATGACCCAAGAACAGAAGCCAAAGCACTGAGAAAAGTTCCCTTATGAAAGAAGCATCGGCTAGAATCTTTGTCTCTTCTACTGAGAGACCAGAACTTTTGAGTTCAGACTCCTTCTTAGAGAACCTGACCTAAGGTAAAACTCAAGTTAACTAACAGGCCTGTACCTAACATGAATTTCCAGGCTACCCCCAACAAAACCTGCATCTAGCACCAGTTTCCAGGTTATTCCCCAAAAATCTACCCTTCCAGGTTACAAGACTGCTCCTGACACTTCACTTCCTAACAACCACCATCAGGAGGAAAGCTGAAGTAGTTTATGGTTTGGCTCCCAGCACCAGCCAATTCTGTTAAGGGCCATAATGGTCCCCTAATTGGATGTTTCTCAGGCTAGATACCCCCTTCCTGCCTCTGTAAATGCTTGTCTGAAACTACGTTCAGCTCCCCACCCCATTCTCCTGTGTCAGAGATGGTGGTGTGGCCCAAGTTTGAGCTTGACTACAGAGACCCTAATGCAATTGAATGAGAATCTGCTCCTTGCAGGTGTTTTGGGAGTTCATGAATACTTCCTGACACAACATTGTTATATGAGAGAGAGTTACCTGACACAACATTGTCATATGAGAGAGAGCCCAAGGGTGCTCATTCATGCATGGGCTAGGAAGTGAGCCCTGACCAACTCCATGTCCAACCTGACACTGGACCCTCAAACTGTAAAAACACTTTTCTGTGGCCTATCTCACGAGCATGCATTGTAGTATGACTAGAAATGAGAATGCAGAAATATGACAGAACTCATCACAACTTTCGTCTGAAGAATCTGTTTATGGTCACTCTATTTTTCTTACATAAAAAGAAACTGAGTCAGAGTTCTATCGCTGTGAAGAGACAACATGACCATGACAACTCTTATAAAGGAAAACACTTAACTGGGGCTGGCTTACAGTTTCAGGGGCTTAGTGTATTATCATCATGTGGGAACATGGTAGATATGGTGCTGGAGAAGAAGCCTAGAGACACATCCCGATCTGTAAGCTGTCATTGAAGGGAGAGAGTTGGGCCTGGCATGGGCCTTTGAAACCTCAAGTGACACACTTCCTCCAACAAGGCCACACCTCCTAGTCCTCACAATCCTTTCAAACAGTGTTGCTCTCTGGTGACTAAGAACGCAAATACACTGCCGAAGGCTATTCCCATTCAAACCACCACAGTAGCCTTAGCCTGCTCAGCAACAGCATGAGCTGTTTCCTCAGCTAAGGGAGTGTTCTATAATGGTCTTGACACAGTATTACTAGCACCTGTTCAGTTTAGTATTTGAGGCAGGGAGAGCAAAGCCTCCTCTTCCCTCCCAGTGATAATAGAGAAGTTGTTTAGTAGCCAAATAAAGAAGAGGCCATAAAACAGTACTTAAGGGCTGAGAAAAAAAGAGAACTTGGCTAGCATGTGTGAGGCCCTGAGTTCTATCTCCAGCGTGGAAACAAACAAGCAAAAAGAGTAATTATGAAATCACAGGATTAGAAAATTACAGTACTTTAAAAAATTGCATTCAGCAATATGAGGGGAAAATATTGCTGAGGTTGAAAATCATGGTAAAGATGTCTCCATTTTTGGCAGGGAGAGTCTAACTTGAGATCTTAAGATGAGATCCTGTCTGCAGGGTGCCCCAAAGCCTCTGCCTGAAGAAAAGACCACAATCTCTGGTTGACCTGTGTCTTATTAGGTCTAAGCACAGTGTGTAACTTTTCCAAATGAAATAATTACAGGCCCTTTCTCTTCTTGTAGAATTCCTCAGCAACTACCACTGTGTAAATGTGCCCTACATAAATTGTGCACAGTAGTGTGTGGTGTGGATTGCTGGGGTGTATTTAATGGTGTCCAGGGAACTCAGAGATAATGTGGTAGAAAGTGGTAGGAAAAGAAGTCCATTGAAGAGTGGAGAGGACACACAGAAGGGAAGAGAGAGGCAACTGACGAGAAGTGGCCAAGGGACAGTCAGGCAGTGGCTGCCCAGAATCAGAACTGGAGCAGGCATCCCTGTTCAAATGAGACTGTAACCAGTCCACCAGTCCAGAGGCCTAAGGGACAGCACATCTCAGGCAGAAAATGGCAACAGACATCGTGATAGCTTATGTGGAAGTTTAGGCAATAGGAGCATTCATTTTACCTTGGAATGTGGAAATATAAGGGTCCTTTGAATTGACTGTGGATTTATAAAATGTAAATCTCCCAGCCACAAACATCACCAGGCTCAATCCTTCACCAACCCGACGGATGACCCTCTAACACTCCTTGGGCAAATGCTGTGACCAGAAGTCCTGGCTTTGGGTTTTTTATGTGGCACAGCCACAGTAACTGCAAAGCCCAAATTGCACGTGCTCAGTGAGCAAACAAGTAGCTGGCTCCTCCACCCAGTACTAGCGAGCTTAGCTGCACGTGCTCAATGGGCGGATGCAGTGTACAATTTGTTGAGCAGTGCTGTAGACCTAAGCTAAGTAAATTATCTGAGAACTGGTGACTATAACCGTCAGTATGGTGGGCTCTGTGTGGTTTGATATGTGGCACCTGGCTCTACCAGAGACCTGTGAGTTTCGAGACTCAGACATTGTAAGTAGGAGATGACATGTTTGTTTTAAGGTAGGCATCAATGCCATCCTTAAACACAGAAGTCTGTAAAAGAGATAATCTACAGAATCAAACTGAGCCTACTTAGAAGTACAAGATAACCCACTCTGAGGTTTCAAAAGTCTGATCCAGGATACATAAGATTCATATTCATATTAACACGAAAAAATAGATAGCAGTGCTGACTTGTTTGACTAGAAAGGCTTTTATGTGCCAATAAAAAGCTGGTTTGTCAACATTATGTGGCGTGCAGCCCATAAAGAACAGTTGCTGAAAGTCTCTGCACATTCAGATTAAAATAAAATGGCTGAACAAAAGCTATATTGTACATAGACCTGAAGTTGAATGGCTGGTGGGGGTTTTGTGTGAGTGCTGCTAGCGACAGGCATCAGGAATATACCTATCTCTGGCTCATTGCTTATTGAAAAGCCAGAAGTTTTTATGAGCAGATATATTTGACTGAGCTGTTTGCATTCTCTGAAGGATTACTTTCTGCTTCCAAGTGCACTGAATTCACATCTAAAAGGCAAGGGTAAATGCTGAAAAGCAATAAGCTCATCAGAAAGTGGGCAAGTGATTTAATACCTTATTTTTTAAAACATCATTTCACCCAGTGGAAACCAAGGCTGCACTGAGTCTCAAGGACAGAATGAACTGCTCCCTCACATTGTCTGCACGCAGGACACAGCCCAGAGACTGACAGAATCTTCACTTCGATTGTTTCCGGTCATCTGACGAAGAAAGCAATTTAAAAATGTGTATGTATATTGATTGCACGAGGTAAAGAGGTTCCTTATGCCATTGTCATAGACTATGCTGCACCAAAATCACCACTTCCATTATTTCCCCTCCCTTGCTCCTTTTCCCTTTTGACTCCCTGGTATTTATGCCTTCAGTTTTATGAGATTTCTTTTGTTGCTGTTGTATTTGCATTTTAAGGCAATTTTTCAAAAGAAAAGTGAAAAAGAAATAAAAATAGCACATATCCAATTTCATGCATTACCAATGGTCACACTGGGGCTCCTCAAGTCCTGTGTGCCCAAGTCCATAGTTTGTCACTATTGGTCCACAAGATATGTCTGTGCACTTGCAACCCAGCATAGTGCTTCTGGAGTCTACAATGGCTGGGAATTCATCCTTGTCAGGGTTCAGGATTTATAGATATAAAAGTGTGCAGATGAAACTATCAAGTAGACCTCTGCTACAGTTAGAAGGTTTGTGTGGGCCTGTCACCCCAGACTCATCTACTGAAACCCTAGTCCCTGGGGATTGTATCAGAAAGGGCTTTTGGACTATGAAATCTGAACACTCAAAGAGTCTGCAAAATAGGTCCAAGGGAACTCCCATGCCTTCTGTGGTGTGTAAAGACAAAGCAAATAGATGTCATCTGTGACCACAAGGCTTGTCCTCACCAGACATTGAGTCAGCCACGACTCTAGATTTCCCCAGGTCTAGACCTCTGAGAAATACATCTGTCTTCATAAAGCACCAAGGAGTTCATTACAGCAGCTAGAATAGACTGACACCTTCAACTGAAGCTTCCTGTTTGAGACTCTGCTGTCTCCCAGCTGAGTTCTCAGAGCTGTCACAGCTGTGACAGCCATGCAGCCCAGCAAGTGCATCCACCCACCCCACACAAGGGCTTCATGCAAAAAGACCAAATTTAAAGGTACTGTTGAAGAATGTTGGCTAAATTGTTGCTCACATGATGACATTACATTCTGATCATGCCTGGAAAGTCTTTATGGTTTTAAGCCAATGCACTGGGAAGAAAAGATTGGAAACCTAGAGCTTCATTTTCTCTCTTCCTAGCTCTGGTCTCAGGCACATCAAGACCTTTTTTTGTCCCTTAGATTTCTGTCATAAGGCAGATGTTTTTTAGTTCTCTCTTCATTATAAAATTCTATTATAATATGAGACAGAAAACAGGCAGCTTCCTGTCTGCATTTTTTGCTAAAGAAGTCACAAATTTCTGGAATAGAGCATTATGAAAATCCCTGGTAACCAGCAAAGCAGTTTGATTGATCCAATTTTACAAGGAGCCTCAAGATATTTCATTGTTTTTCATCCTGCCCCTAAGCATCTTATAAACAATGCTGGGAAGTGAGCACAGTAGTCCAGATAAGAGCAAATCATGTGTCCCGCAATAAGTGTTCACTGCCTCTTGAATTAATGAATCGAACTGCTTCCCTAGCCTACTAATAATTTTCAAGGATTTCAACTACATTTGTGACTAGCATAAGCAATATTTAAAATCATTTTTCAACTGAGAGTTTTAAACATTTAGTACACATCATTTAATGAAGCAACTGTGCTCACTTATCCTTTGTGTTGACAAGAAACACTAACAGCATGTGGACACTTGAATACTCAGCTAACCTTGCCAATGAATAAATGTAACTTTCTGTTCCAGTTTAACTTGTAATTATCAGTGGGGCTTGAAGATGCATTATGTTGATTTGAAGTGTCATTTTGTTGCTTGTAATTTTGTGTTTGACTTTTACATATTGGAATGCTTTATTCATCAGTGCAAATACTTGGCATATTTGTGTTTTAGAGGAGAAATGAGTCCTTTTTAAGACTGAGGAAAGCAGCCCAGTAGATACAATGTGTCTTAGGAAAGCTTGAAGCTGTGCCAGGCTTGCTTGATTCTGCAGAGAAGCCACAGTCCTGGGATTTTATAGGAACCCTTGATGCACAGGAAAGCAGGAAAGCTCATGGTCACAGAAATGATGTAGTAATATCCAGCCTCCCTCCATTACTGCTGGGTTTCGTTCAGTCCCAAACACCACTCTGAGGATACAGGCCAATTGGCCAGATCCCCACCTTCTGGAGTCATTTCAAGACATTTCCAAATCCTGCTGTTTTTCTGTTTGTTTGTGTGTTTGTTTTGTTTTCTTTTGTTTCATTTTTCAGTATTTTCTACCAAAGCAACTAATGTCTCCTATTTTAAACTAAGACCCAAGTTAATAGAATTGCTTGTCTTGATTTTCCATTCTAGATAAAAAAAATTATAGTTGTCTGTATTCCAAAGTGGTACTATTTAGCATCTCATAATTAAGTTTAAGAAATGAATTCTTGAGCAGAAATGAAAGGCTTCAGTCAGAAAAGAATTCCAAGCCCATTATTCTCTTCTATACATCAAATAAAAGATACTGAGTCACCCAAGAAAGTGGCTGGGAGATCAACAATGTCCTCAAAACTAAGTTCCTGGAAATGGCTGCTGGGCTTTGACAGGAGAGACTGTGTATTCTGAGGCACCACCAGAGGGCAGGCGAGGAGAAAAAATCCAGGCCCGAGTTGCTGCGACTTGCAGAGGACAGCTTTCAAGGGAAATGTGTGCCTGCTCAGCCACCTCCTCAGGGTCCCCTCCTGCAATGGACATCCCTCACATCTGTTCTCTGTCACTTGGCTTATGGCAATGTCAGCAGGCCTGATTCACCGCTCATAGGAACTTGGTCTCCCTTCTGTACAGCAGGAACATGGGAGAGATGCTCTCAGGGCCACAGCTCTCAGGGGCTTTCTTCATAAAAACCAGTGGCCAGCTCCTGCTCAGTACTTGAGCAACTGATTTCTTGAACAGAACCAGAGGCACCCTAGTGACATAGTCGGTGACAGCAGCCAAGGCTGTGCATCAGAGTTGGAATGTACATCTTCCTCAATACCAACTCCAGCAACAGTCTTATGGAAGAGAAGACAAGTACCCATCTAAAAGTCTTTGAGTGCTTTGTTATGCTGCCAATTTCTAATTTTAAGTTTAGCTCTTCAGTTTTCTCTTCACTCTGGAAAGCCAATATATTCCCTCAAAGTCTCAACCATTTCTGTACTTTGCTGCCAAGTCACTGACCCTGGATAGCCCTGCCCATTGGGTAACTTATGAGCCATCTCTCACTGTGAAGCTTAAATCCTCATTAGGTGCTTCCAATTATGCTGACTCTCAAAAGCTTTCAGCACCAGCAGGGTGACTTATCAATCTAAGCCCACAGTTTCTGAGACTCTGTGGAAACAGGACAGACTGACCAGAGCCAGTACATGGCCAGCCAGCTAAAGGCATTCACCTCCAGTGTCTTAAAGATTGTGGAATCCACTGATACCCAGGCCAAAGTAGTCACCCAGACCTGGGGAAGGCAGGTGCACGTCAGCGTTTCTAATGTCATCCAGGGCTTCTGTGCATAAACTAAAGCCCCCATCTCCATGTGCCTCTACCTAGAGAAACAGGGATGACCCCTTTTATCACAGTGGTTCTCAGTATATAGTCCCTAGACTAGCAATCTTGGCTTCCCTTGGGAACTTGCAAGAAAAACAAATCATCCAACAGGCTATCTCAGGACTCTGGGGGCCCAGCAGCTCTGACTCCTAGCAAACCTCCTCATGCATTCTACAATTCTGAATTACTACTCCAGAGAAACATACCTGTGATTTGCTATGTCTCAGGGCTGTATAATTGACCCTTTTAGACAATTTCAAACATAAGATGACTCCAAAGTACCACACTGCAGGAAATAAAATTTTCCTTCAAATGACTGGCAAACAAAACTTTGAAGACCTCTGTCTCACCACCTACTTATCAGTCACCATTCAGTCAGCAGATATAAAATTGCCCTTTCCTGTAGGTGTGGAACAAAACCTTCTTCTCTAGGATGGAGCTGTCATTGGAGCAGCATGCGTGGCTGTCATTTAGCCATTTTTATGGGCTATACTAGCCCTTCCCCAGTTTGAAAACTAACTCCCTTGGGCTTCTAGTAGATGGATGCATAAGCCACAGCTACCGCCCAGTGTGGCCTCTGCCTCCTCCTTGTCTAATCTAATGGCTCCTGTCTGCAGCAGTATGCGGCATCGGGGTTCTGGGTGCTCCCAGGAGGGTATGCAGGGGCCTCGAGCCCCTTCTTTTTCCTCTCCTGGGTGTCTGTCAGCTCTCATAGCCCAGCTGCCTGGCACTCTGCTGCCCTCTGCTGGCACCTATCAACCTAGCCTCAAGTCCCTGATTCAATGTTTAGAGACTGTGTTAAATGATAACACAAGAGGCTGCCAGGGTCTAAGAAATGTAATATGTGTAACTTCCCCTCATTTGCTACCATTCTGTTCCAATTTCCTGAAACAAAAATCTTGTCAAGTAATTCAAACTATTTTTTCTAGTTAGCTGTCATGTCTTTCTGGCTTGAGAGGTACTAACCACTGTGGTGAAGATGGAGAGATTGCCTCTGTTCAAAGCCATGCTGCAGCAGGAGTCAAGGATGAGCTTGAGAAGGACAGAGATTGTTCACAGCTCGCAGATAAAGTGGCTGCAATATCCTCCCACGTTCCCAGCCTGTCCAACTGCCTTGGAGCTGTCTGCTCATGGTCGGCTACACTAATACCATGTGACTTTCTACTGCATTTGACTCCACATTAGTTATGGTTGTAGCTGATATATTCTCATCACATGACTATCTGCAGTCCCTATCTTATTTAAGACAAAGAAGATGTCTCAGAAGAGCTAAGTACATTTCTAGTAAAATGTAGAAAATGAGTGACTCAACATTCATGCTGCTGTCCTAACTCCAAGCACCTCGAAGGTTCTTTGCCTTTTTAAAATTTTGATTCAGAGAGAAGCTAGCATTGAACTTCCGGTGATCCCTAGATACCCCAGCTTCGGAGACAGGCTCTTGAAGGATCTAATTAAGCTGAGCTGAGATGTTGGGGCGGAGGAATAGCCTATAGGAGTGGAATCCCTAAGAGAAGACAGAATCACACTGATGGTTACAAAGGAAAGACCGTGTGAAGAACAGGGAGAAGGCTGCCGCTCATCAGAGTGGCTGGGAGCACACCCTCTGAGGTTTCCAGATTAACCAGCCTGGCCACACCTCCACCCTGCTCTTGTACTTCACCCTGCAGAGCTGTGGGAAAAGCTGTTGAGAAGCAGCTGACTCCTTAGCACTTTGTGGTGGCAATCCAACCAAGAGTATATAGCAACAGATGAGGACCGGAGCCCATCTCCATCTTGCAGCCTTTGCTCCCTCAACAAATGTCCTGGTCCTTGATAGTAACCTGTGGCAAGCTGTCACCTGCAGTGAGCATAAACTGAAGGGCTATGATCATCTACAGAACTGTGCCCTGGCTTTTATCTTTCAGCTGGTTGCTCATTGAGTCTCCACAGCCCAAGACCATTCTCCTTTGGTCCAGTTGCCTATAGTATCTGTAGTTTTTAGAGGCTGTTTTACCCTTCTCTAACCTAGCCATAAAAGCTTCCTTCAGTACTTGAGCCTTAATCCCCTGCAGGTCTATCCTAGGGTAACAAACGTGCCCTGTGCCCTGTCTTCTACTCCCACTGTCTGATCTGGCTCTCTTGGATGTGCTTTTAGTGATTCTCCAGCATTCATGAGTAATTGGGATAGCCACATATTTTTCATATTAAAAAATAACCATGCTTAGCTAAGTTTTTCCAGTAAACAGCTGGTTGATTCCTATTGCCCCTTTTGCCAAGCCATGTCATTAGCTGATGATTTCATGAGGTCTGAAAAGGACTCATCTGTGATTTTGCTGATTTGGAGTCTGGCCTTTCTCTACATTTAAGTTGGTTTCAGGGGGAGGAATAGAGAAGCTGGGCTGTACCCCATCAGGTTCCCCATGTTCCACAGCGTGAATGGAATGGCAGCCACATATTTTTGTATCCCACTTCCTCTTGAGTCCTCCCTCTTTGGTTTGCTCATTTGTTTTTCAAAGCATTTATGTTAATGTCTTTGTGGCATTTTGAGACCAGAAAAGAGGATCTGTAGCTCATATTCCCATTGCAACATCAGGATAAAAAGACCGCAGTAGTTCCCTGGGACTGTGCAGCCCACCTGAGGTTTTCTGACTCAGGAAATTGAGACTGTCTCCTTGAATCATGCAGTCAGGGCAACCGCAGGGCTAATCTCGCTCATTCCTTGACTGCTATGGATAAACATCTGGATGGAGACAAGACTTTTATACAACCAAGCAGGGCCCTCTGGGTAAGAGAGATTCAGGAGTTCCTTTGGAGACCCAGCCCACATCCCACATGCAGACATGTCGGATGAATAGGTTCCTTGAGGACATCTCAGTGCAGACCTTAAGCTTATTTCAAGGAACAACAAAGTGAATCTTGATGGCAGATGGAGAATAAACAACTTATTGGGAACCTAGGTATCTTCCAGGATTACTCTGAAGCCTGGGGCACGGGGACTTGAACCCCAAACACAGTAGAAAACAAAAGAAGACAATAAGTAACTGAGCTTCCCCTGGACACTAGGCTTCCAGTGGAGCATTTAGACACACTACAGCCCAGCTCTGTGGTGGCTTCCAAAGACTAGACAATGCTTGGTTTCACAGTATAGTCGCTGCTACCATCAGACACGGCTAAAATCCAGGCCAAGTGGGCTGGACTGAACATAAGCCAGGTACTCTCTCAGCTGCCAGTGTCTTAGATAAACATCTAGTCTTTGAAAATGTAAGTGAGAGCTAGCCTCTGCAGCTGAAAGAACTCACAGAATGAGGGGCTTCTGAAGACAGAGGCTCGGAGGCCAGAAGTAGAACTTTAAGGAGAGCTGAGCCTAGCACACCTCTTCTCTGCTAAACATTATAAAACTGTTCGAACGTCAGGCTAAGTGCTTAATCTGAAAATATAAAATGCTCTGAAATCTGAAGCTTTTGGAATACTGAAGGATATAGAATTTAAAAGAGTCCACACTTTAGATTTTTGAATTAGGATATTCATCTAGTAAAGTCTTTGCAAGTACTCCAACTTCATGAAAGTGTCTGAAACTTGAAACATGTCTGGCTTCAAGCATTTCAGATAAGGAATACTCAGTCTGTAGTTCTAAAAATTCAGTCCTGCCAAAGAGAAGAAAGTGAAAGTCTAATTATTTTTGCTTCCAAATATAGGCCAAGATAGTACTCTGACTTTACTATGCTAGTGTAGCTGCTTTCTCTCTGGACCCCGCTAGACAGTTACAATCATTCTCAAATAGTCCCTAACACAAAACACATAGCACAGTAGCATGAAGGAAACCGGAAGTCGATCAAAGTTAATGGAAGCGAATCAGTGCACATCTCAGCAGGTGAAGAAGGACAAGCAGAAACTGTGGGGCTATGCTCAGTTTTCTAGCTAGACAGCTGGCCAGTTTGTACTATGCCATCTGTCTGCTGGTCTCCATTGCAAACTGCCATGACCTCAGTTGATCAAGGTTCTTCAAGTTGTAAAATGGTCTGTCTTCCCCCTCTAAAGGATCTGAGCATCACAAGGGAGACCTCAGGTTCTATACTTACCATTCTTGGTTCCCATAGTATAAATGCACCCTATTAGTCCTTGAGAACCAGTATCAAATGCATCATGGTAAACCATCCCCCAAAGCAGTAAGGACCTCAACTGTCCTAGAAGACAGCTCAAAAGCATCAAGGCTCACTAGTCATAGGAAAATAAATCACATTTCCCTTAATCTGATTTTTAAGAAAAATAGTGGTGTTTCTCACACCCTCCTCTCTTGGTTCTTGAGCTGATATGTATGCCACAAAATCCACCTGAGCAAAAGCCCTACATCCCACAAAGGCTCTCCTTCTGAGTTAGACACAGTGTACAAAACAACATCTAAAGCTCCGAAAGTGCAGTCCCACTGGAGTAACAAAAGAGCTTCAAATGAAGTGGCTCACCATGTGCAAGGTACACATTTCCGGCACTGTAAGAGCATATGTTCAGGCTGATGTTTTCGGTGATGCCCTATTTCTTCTCTTGCTGGAAGCCAGTTCCTCATTTAGGAAGATAGGATAGCTCAAAGGCTGTGGGCATTCAGGAAGTTAATGGATGGTGCCAGAATAAACTTGGCACTATGAAAGATGGAGCCTACATAAAAAATTGTTTATGTCCACGGAAAGGGCCCATTAGCAGACACCACATCCTGGCACAACTGAGGCTCATGGGAATTCTTGGAGAAGATATTCTTGCATCTTCTTAAGAAAAAAAAAACAAGTCACTCCTAAAATAAAAATGTATACTGTAGGCAGAATGAATTTAGGTTGTGAATTTGGGGGTTATGGGACATGCCTTAAATAATTTGTGGATTCCCACAAGAAAACAATTTTAAAAAATGTACAAGTTCCTTGATTCATTCAAAAAATACAGATTACAAAATATGTGGTGTGTGTGTGTGTGTGTGTGTGTGTGTGTGTAAGTTCAGAAAACAGTAGTGTGGGGCTAGAGACAAAAGTTTAATGGAAATTTGCATATAGAAAATATGTGAGTATGTTAGTGTCAATAGGATGCCTGGGCCAGCAATAGTCATGAGTAATGGGATCATTCCCATTACTCTAATTCTAATAATTATTCTAATTCATACTCTAATTCCAACTTTGGGGAAATCCAGTATATACTGAGAGCAACCATGACCAACATCTGCTATGTTAAATGTGATAACACACATGAAAAGATACTATGAACAAGAGTACATAATAGACATGGGTTAAGATGATCTTGGACGCTCCAGTATTATCCAAGGAATAGACAGCTCCTGCAATTTACTTGGAGAAAAATTCTTCCTAATATGTAGTTTCTCAGACTGTGGCTCAAGTTATGAGAGACTGGCTGAGGTTTCCATGTGAGCATAAGAGTGCTTGGGAAGTCTGCATGGCAGAGGAAGATGAAGTGTGTGAGTGTGTGTAAGCCAGAGTGGGCCCAGAACAACAAAGGAAGGGCAGGCAGGCAGCATGTGAACATGGCAGCCACTCAAGGCGTTCCAGACGAGGAGATGTTATACTGAGAAGGGAAGAAGTGGGAGTGGGGGATGTTGGAACTTGAGAACTAGGAGAACTGAAACCAAAAGCTAGCTGAGAGCGAATGCTGATGGAGCAAAGGACTGTGAGCTTTCAGTGCAGCTAAACAACCGTGAGAGTGTAAACAGGGCCACTTTATGCAAAGTTAAGATAATATGATCTTGCTAACATTAGAGGTATTTTAGTGCTTATAACAAAGCAACCACATATTTAAAATTTAAAAATCTAAGTATTTGGTATCTAGGAGACAAAATTACTACATAAATTTTCTGCAGAGCTGGTCACCTGCAATGGTGGGATGTGCTACTAGTCTGCTTTGGAGCAGAACCAAGAAGCTAAAACCCTTTTAGACATGAACCGGGATTGCCACAAACAATTCTTTGCTCTTTCTGTCCCCATTTTTACACCCTAGACCATTTACCCTGAAGGACTCCCAGCCTCTTATACCTGGGCCAGTTCCACATTTCCCAGACTTGGATGGGCACAGGCTCTGAATCACCAATCACTGTTGGCAGCAGGACTATAAATGCTGTCTGTCAAGGAGACCCTGGGCAGCTCTCACAAGGCCTGTCAAGAGACTGCATCTGTTCAAACAAGAGCTGGATATTACCCCAGGTGAGCAGGGGGCACCATCCTATTGACAAGGAAGGTTTACAAACAGAAAGGAGGGATGTTGTTAGAGCTTCCTGCTACCCTGAAAGGAAATCCAAGTTAAAGGAAATATATGATAGGTACAACTTCTATGGATAGGTAAATAAAATGCCTCATTTCAGTACTTTCTATCTGCCATAAGCAACAGGAACTTGCTCATACTCACTTGACCTCTATTCTGGGATGCCATCTCCTGTGTGTCTTGTTTCCAAAGACATATTGCTGATTCTCAAAGACAGGAATGTTTTCAGCATGTCTGTAGTCTGCAAAATGTACACTGGACAAAGGACTCATTTATAAACCCATTTTCTAAGTTATTTAAGTGTTATTTTGAGAATGTTTCCCCCAAGGAACTCTAGAGGCAATTATCAAATGGGATCAGACACTATGTTTCTTGCATATTTTTCAGTCAGTCTTTCCATTAGCGAAATCAACTATCTTATAAAAATGGTGATCTGGATGGATATGTGCAGTGTTATGATCAGTGAGAATGGTCGGCAGGGATCACAAGTCTCCAGAAACCACACCAGACCAAGCAGTTCCACATAGGGAGTTTATTGGAAGGTGGGGGGCAAGGTAGCAGCGAGAAGAGAAAGGGAAAAGAGAGATGGAAAAGAGAAAGATCAGAGGGGTCTTCTGTTTTTATGTGGAGAGTAATGTAGCTGCAGGTAAAGGTGGGTGGTGGGCCAAGTGGATTCTGGGAATATGGTGGCTGTTGCCTTGGCAACAGGTAGGCGGGTCGTGCTGTCACCTGGATGTGACGTCACTGGTTTGGCCGTCCTGATGCCAACATACCTCCCTTCTTACTATTATAAAAAGAAGGAGAAAAAAGGGAAGGGGGAAGTTGATGGTGAAAAGGGAATCTGGGCGTCCTGTCTCTTAAACTGCTTCCTGCTGTGTAGGGGTGTTGTTAATTTTGGGGTGTAGCTAACTTTCACTATCAGGGTCCACCTGGTAAATGTTTGCATCAGGTTTCTCTATGGACAGCATCTCTTCTGTGGGCAGCGGCTGGTAATCATGTAACAGGAACTGATTAATAGTTTGGTTAGAAATTTTTTGCATTTGGCATTGAAGGAATGTAGAAACAAGATTAATGAGGCAGGGGGCAAATAATAACACCAGAAAAATGACTAGGAAAGGAATTACGAAAGGGAGTATCCAGTTCCATATAGGGTTTTTGAAAATCCCAGAACTAGAGGTCTCACGTTCCCTGAAATTGCATATGTCTGACTGTAGCTCCTGGATTTTATTTCTCACTACCCCAGATTGGTTGACATAGAAACAGCATTCTTCTTGGAGGAACAGGCAAAGACCACCTTCTTTAGCTGTCAGGACATCTAGCCCCCATCAGTTCTGAAGCACCACAGCTGCCAAAGAACCGACCTGTTTCTGGATAGTAAGCACAGTTTCAGTCATTTCTTGAAAATCGCTTTTAAACTGGGACATGAATTCATTATATTTGGTCATGGAAGTTGTTATCCCTGCAACTCCAGTACCAACACCTATAGCTACTCCCATGGCAACCAAGAGTGGCACTCTTATATTGGGCAGCTATCATAGCTACAACTGTGATTGGCAGGGGCTCATTTCCCTGGATTACTCCCAGTTCAGGGAAAAGGCGTACCAACGTGCAAACCCCTGACCAGCTGGTGGGTAGGCAATGATATATCTGGGTGCCACAAAGAATTGACGTGTTCTGTACTGCAGGGCATTGTGGCAGAGATGGTATATCAAGGGTTATTGTTTTATGGTTTCAGAAATGATAGGCTTAAGTCCCCTGAGGCTCTGAAGAGAGAGTGGGTCTTGAGCTTGGGTGATGTACCTGGTAGAGTCCAATAACCAGATGACAATGGGAGAATGATGTTCAGCAACAGAGGGGTTCTGGACGTCCCAAACTCGGGGGTCTACCTAAGAAGCTGGTAAAGGAAACAACATGTCAGTGTTAGTAGGTTGACTGGCTAGGAGAAGGAACAGAGGAACTGCTGGCGAGCTTGGGTTTAGGCGAATTGGGTGGAGCAAAGGAAATAGAAGCTCCCAACTTAGTTAAAAGATCCCTTCCCAATAAAGGGACAGGACATGTCGGCACTACCAAAAAGGAATGGGTGAGGGGCACACCCCAAAAAATGAAACTAAGTGGTGGGGTCTGATGAGGGAGATAAGGTTGTCCTCTACCCCGACAACAGGAAAACACAAAGGTGAAGTGGGTCCCCAAAACTCCGTCAGGACCGAGTAAGTGGCCCCAGTGTCCAAGAGAAAGGAGATGAGTCACCCACATACCATGATAGCTACCTGGGGCTCCCTACTAGTGATAGGCGTGGTCGGGTCAAGAGAGTTCGGGCCCCTTCAATCATCCATAGCCAAGCCTAGGAGGTTGGCTGAAGGGTTACCTGGGAGTGACATCCCTCTGTTCCTCATCACATGAAGGCAGTCAACAGCCCAATGTCACTCCTGATGACACCTAGGACATGGTCCCCTTGGCTTGTTGGGGTTGGGGCAGGCTCTTGCCCAGTGACCTTGTTGACCACATTTATAGCAGGGGCCTAGTGGACTCTGAGCCTTAGAAGACCAGGAGTCCAGGTTAGCAGCTGAGGCTGGTCAGACAGCCTTTGCCAGCATGTGGTACTTTTGTTTATTGGCTTTCTCATCCCTCTCATGGTACACCTTGAAGGCCAGCGCCAAGACTTCTGCCTGTGGAGTTAGGGACCCCCTCTCCAACTGCCTAAGTTTAGCTTTTATGTTGAGGGAGCTCTGGGAAAAAAGTAGGTCATCAGAAGTTGCTTACCTTCTGGGTTTTCAGGATCTAAATTAAGTGTATTGCAGTAGAGCCTTTGTGAGGCATTCTAAAAATTGAGATGGGTTCTCCTGTCTGTCCTGGACAACCTCTTGGAGCTTTTCAAAATTTACTGGCTTTAAGGCTGCCTTTCTTAGGCCAGCCAGAAGGCATGTAATAAACCTGTCTCTGGCTAAGATACACCTGTGGAATTGTAATTCCATTGAGGATCCTGGTCAGGCACTGCCTCAGATCCAATTGGATGTGCTGCATCTGTTTGGTGAATTTCATCTGCATGTGCTTTAGCTGCTTCCCAAACTTGCCTGCATTCTTCAGGAAGTAAATTATTAGTAAGAATCATTTCAACATCTTGAAAAGTCAAGCTATAAGATTGAGTGATGTACTGGAACTCCTTAATAAAGCTGGAAGAGTTAGAAATATATGAACCCAGTCTTTTCTATTTGAGAAAGTTCACTCAGCGAGAACAGGACATGTACTCTGACCAGACCATCAACTCCAGCCACTTCCCTTAGAGGAAGGACTGGTGCTGGGTCAGATGTCTCTGGAGGAGAAGGAATTGGGGGTTTGGCTGTGACCTTAGAACTCGTGATAGGAGGGGTGAAGGTCGGCGCCAATGCAGGGCAATTGGAACAACCTGCAGCTGGCACAGAAGGAGGGGAGGAGTCTGGAGAGGTCGAGATAGTAGGCCCTGGGGTAACCTGGTGAGAAGGAGAAACTGAGAGAGCAGTTTGGGTTTGGGGTGGCACAGAAGGCAGTGCTGAAGCAGGTCTGTGGCAGAAGGGAGGAGGTTCGTTAGCTGGGTCTAGGGTTGTGAAGTCATCTAGTGGCAGATGAATAGCCTTGATGACTAAGAAAAGTTGGGATGGAAAACAAGCAGAACACAGAGGGCTGAGAGCGAAGATATATGAAAGCTGGGATATATGGGATTTCCTTCCATTTACGTGGCTGCTGGCAGTATGTATGGAGATCTTGTAAACAATCATGTCTAACATGCCATTAGCTGGCCATTTGGAACTATTTTCTAAAGAGTACTGAATCCAAACCTTATTGCAGAGATGTATCAATTTTGAGGGCCTCAAATCAGGTGTTAATTTAAGAGATTTGAGGTTTGCCAAGAGACATCCCCGTGGGGTGTCTGGAGGTACAGTCGAAGACCAATTAGTACCCATTGGGTGTTGGGGGATGTTACTGAACTATTCGTGCCAGCATCCCAGAGAATAAGTTCAGTAACCAGAGGCCGGCTAAGCTAGAAATTCAAGTTCTCACGAGAATCCTAGGAGCCACAGCTGGCAATTTCCCGGAAATTTCCAGAAAGCAATTCAACCTAGTACTAGGATTTTTAACGACTGAGGGGGATAATGAACTGTTTTCAAGAAGGGGGGGGGACACCCAAGGGCTAGGTCCTAACTTGCAGGTCAGCTAGAGGCCAGTCATAAGGACTGGGGCAATGAAAAAGCCAATCGCTCAGCCCAGAAAGGGTGGGCCAGACACTATCTGCACAAAAAAGGGTCCTCCCGCTGATTGGAGAAACTCCTTACCAATCAAAATGCTGGTGTGTGTTTGTGAACTGCGCAGTCAGATAGCAGGAGGCATGGAACTGTTTGGTGTAGCACCATGTGGTGGAAGTTTGTGAGTCTGGTGGTGGCCGTGCAGCAGCTGCAGAGTGGTAGTGGGGCGGCTGCGGGGTGACAATGGGGCAGCAGCGGCAGAGGAAATCTGTGTGGTGGATGAGAGTAGGTGCTGGAGGAAGAAGTCTATGTGGGGTATCAGCGGCTTGCAGGCAGTGATGGTGGTAACTATGGCAGTAGTGGCAGTCCAGGTGGGTTGCTGAAAGGTCGCTCAAGACAGCAACCCAAGGCCCAGTCCGGACCCTGCAGCAACCTGCATTGAAATTCCTAGGTTTCAGCACCAATGATGTGTTTATAAAAATATAAAGATATATATTCTATGGATGTAAGGGGAGGTGTGGGGGAAGGGTGCGTGTCAGCAGGCCCAAGCCAAGGCATCCCTTCCCCCTGAGGAACCAGCCACATGCGAAGGTATAGTATAGAATAGAGTTTCTTTAGGGCATGGGGAGGGGAGTTAAGAGGGTAATAGAGGCAGAGAAAGGCACAGAGAGGGATAGAGTAGAGAAGTAGAGGAGTGGAGGCCAGCCATAACCACATGGAGAGAGGGAGGAAGGGGATGGGGAGAGGTAAGAGAAGTAAGAGAGAGGCAAGAGATAAGAGAGAGAGGAGGGGCAAGCAGCCCCTTTTATAGTGGGCCAGGCCCACCTGGCTGTTGCCAGGTAACTGTGGGGTGGAGTTTAGACAGAGTGCTAACATCCCCCCATTTTGGTTTAATTAAAAAGAAAAATTAGAAAGAAGCAATGGCAAAGCAGAAATAGGGTCGTCGTAATATCTGACGGCTTCACGCTGGCATTGGGGGCAACGTGTCTCTGGGGAACCTAGAAGAATGGGGGTGGGGGATGTTTGTCCAGTCATAGGAGAGTTGGCAGTTTCCTTGCTGTCCAGGGTCTGTGGAGCAGTCTGAAGGTAGGTCAGAAGGAATAGGTCCAGTAGAAGCGTCTGTGTCTGAGAGGAGATTGGAGCATCTGATGGTTGCTTCTTTGGAGCTGTCCTGGGTGTAGTAAATGCCTGGACTTGACAAGATATTGAAACACATTATTATAGGTAGAAAAATAGATTAAGTACATTTGGGAGAAAGAAAATTTTTTTAAGATGTACGTTTTAAACCCAGAGGAATCCCACCCTTTGGAATAGGTAGTAAGTGGGAACTTTGGGCAGATTTACTTATCTGGTTGGAGTCTATTGGGTCCATGAGAGGCAGATCTGAGTGGATTTTCTGTAGCTTATAAGTTTATAAAAGAGATAACAACGTGAGTTAACAATATGAACAGTCTTTAAGATGAGCCTTTTGTGGAGCAGAAGGGACAAGATTAAAAAGTTGAAAAAGTTGGATCATATAGTGGAATGGTTTATTAGAGTCAGGCAAATTATAGGAACTTAGATAACATTAGAACAGTGGTATAGCAAGAAGAGGAAGGTAAGGAGATAACAGGTTACATCTGTGAAAGCTTAGCTGTCAATGTTGTCAGAAGTCTGAGAAATAAACAATAATCTAATAATTATGTTATTTTAAAAATGACAGAATCCACTAGTCAACAGTTCCCTGGTCTCTGTGGCAACTCAGGCAGAGTCAGTCTGGCCTTCAAGCGCAGAAGATGCAGGGCTTTTTCTCTGTGGAATGGATACACATGACATGGGGAGTAAGCTTACCTTGGTTTAGTAGACAAGCTCCTTGACCCAAAGTATCCAGTTTTGTCCACTGCATTTTCAGTGATTGTCATATCACAATCTAGGCAGTATCCTGCAGCTGTGTCCACATTTTCTGAGACCATCAACCATCCTAGCCAATTGTTAAGACTTTTGGAATTCTGTCTGCCATGAATTTAAGAATTAACAAACTTCTGACAGGATTGAGAACTGTATATATTGGTTATAACTGAATAGAATTTAATAGCAGTAGCAAAGAGACATATGGCTAGGACCAGAATAAGAAATCTGGCAGAAGTGGCCTAGAAGGAGAGGGAGAGGGAGAAAGTCCCTCATGTGTGCTGGAAGGTGGAAACTCGATCAGGGACTGGCTGAACTCGAGCAGGCTGAGGGAGCCGAGCAGAGAACGAGGGGAGGGGAGGCAGCAGAGTCCCTGGCAGGGGACAGAGACAGAACCGGCTTGAGGCAAGGCCAAAGCCAGATTTCCAGCAGCTGTGAGCTTTTGGTTTTTTTTTTTTGGGGGGGGGGTACAGGTAGTCAAATGTACATGGGAAAGCAAGTCTAAGGGAACAGCCTCGGACAGGATGCAAGGAGCCACCTTTCCTGCTGAGAACTGAGCAGAGCCAAAGAGTAGAGGGGGGTAAGGGCAGCAAGTGGGGTGCCCAGCAGGGAACACTAATCATTCTTGCTTTTCTGGCTAACTAGCTGAACCAGTGGTTTCAGCAAGCCGCAAATGAGACTGGGAGAGAGAATTCTGTACTATGGGTCCTCAGCGAGAAAGTGCCAGTTTAGTGAGGTGGAGAGAGAGATTGCTTTAGACCAAGACATCCCATTAAATAGGGACAAAGGCGGCAAAGACTGACCCCTGTGTGAGACACATGGGAGGTGGGGGCTAATGCTCAGAGATGGTGCTCCTGAGAGCAGTTGTCCAGGCCTGGCCTGGAATTTGCAGCAGCAGCAAGAAAGCAAAAGGAAAGAGGGATGTCTCACCCAATGGAATAAGTCCTAATACGATGGTCAGTGAAAAGACTGTCTCCCATTCTCAAGGATAAAACAGGGTAGCTCTGAACTTAAGAACGCTCCCTGGGGACCATGGGGATGGTCATTTACTCAGGGCAGCAAAGGAGTAGCACCAAGCTCAAGAACTCTTCCCTGAGTCCATGTGGACGGTTACTCTGACCAGTGGGGGATAGAGGCTTACCGGTACTTTTGAGCTAGTGAGCGTAGATCTTTCATGGTGGCTGAGGTGGGATGCAAACCTGCAGAGTATCTAATCTGAGTCACGGAACCAATCTTATAAAAATGATAATCTGGATGGATATGTGTGGCGTTATGATTGGCGAGAATGGTCAGCAGGGATCAAGCGTCTCCAGAAACCACACCAGGCCAAACAGTTCCATGTGGGGAGTTTATTGGAAGGGGGGTCAAGGTAGCGGCAAGAAGAGAAAGGGAAAAGAGAGAGGGAAAAGAGAAAGATCAAGGGGTCTTCCATTTATATATGGAGAGTGACGTAGCTGCAGGTAAAGGTGGGTGGTGGGCCAAGTGGATTCTGGGAATATGGTGGCTGTTGCCTTGGCAACAGGTAGGTGGGTCGTGCTGTTGCCTGGGTGTGACATCACCAGTTTGGCGGCCCCAATGCCAACAAACTAGAGCAGCCAAAGGAATATTGTAGAGAGATGGCAAAATTTTATTATCAGCTCATGAGGCTAATTCCTTGATTCATCTATTTACTCTTTCCAAGGGCATCCTATCAACACTTTCAGAAAAACTAATATGTTGTCTTCCTTAGCTGAGAGAGTAGCTAAGAATACAGCAGAAGAGATGCCTACATAGATCTTTTCAAATACTCCTCCACTGATCCATTAAAACAACAATAACAACAACAAACACACACCTTTAATTCCAGCAAAGTAGAGGCAGGCAGATTTCTGTGAGTTATAGACCAGCATTGTCTACATGGAGAATTCCAGCCCAGAAAGGGCCAGTGAGGCCATGGGCAAAGAGTGCTCCATATATTTATTTCTTCAGCTCCATCCCAACCTGGGCTGTGTCTTTGCACTGGAAGCATTTCCATTGATTTGTTTATCACTTCAAAGGCTGGAGAGGTTCTCACACTGTCATTGTAAACTTTACATGAGTTTTATAAAGTAGAGCATGTTCTTGGCTGCAGGTACTCCTCTTCTTAAACACTGTCGTTAATGATTCCAGCTCATGTCACTGGATGTTTCGCACGCATCACTGAACCTTGGTAAGCACACCTCATCTGTCTACCTCTCTGGACAGTAGGAACAATCCTGGTGCTCTGCCAGGTTTTCTGAAGTCCTTTTGTGCTCTCATTCAGCATCTCTGGAATTTACTTCTTCTGACTCACTCATGAGGTACTTTCAGAGAACTGCCCTTGGCCAACTGGGGCAACTTGCCTGCAGATAAGCAGTACTGAATGCATGTGGTAGTTTATCTCTCAGGGAGAGCTCATGAGCCATGGCCAACTCAAATAGGAGCTGCTAGTGCCTTGTGGACAGCTGCTCACATTCCAGTCTCAAGGCCTCCTATCTGGGCCAGGCTGAGCTGGGCCATGGTGGCAGCTTAGACCTTTGTTTCCATTTTCCTGAGTGTCTTCTGTAGGAGTATTTCCTTATAGATGATCAGACACTTATTCTCACTCCATAGCTGGCTTCTGCAGTGACCTAAGAGAGAGCAAATTCTTCACCCTGTAAAAGTAACGTTTTCAAAGTGCTAGACTGTTTGCGACATGGTCATGACCCAGCACTTCTTAGACTGCGTGCTTACATTTCTCTGTAATCTCGTCACGTGACCACTTGTTCTCCATTCTTCTTATACCTTAGACCCACTGAACTTTCCTAAGCGTTCTGATCTCTCTCACACACTCTTTGACACAATCTCTTTTGGTCTGAGGCACTCTTACCCTCCATAGCCCATTAAATTGGATCT
The DNA here is from genome assembly GCA_028551405.1 of Uromys caudimaculatus. NCBI lineage: Eukaryota > Metazoa > Chordata > Mammalia > Rodentia > Muridae > Uromys > Uromys caudimaculatus. The sequence goes on from CM052708.1 coordinate 98,283,830, forward strand.
CTCCTCCACTGCTGCCACCCTTCCCCTGCAGGCTCTCATCCTGTCTTAGCACTATTGCTGCTTCTCTGTCACTTGCTCACTAGGCCCTTCTAACTAGCATGTGAGCTCTTCATGGTGACAGGGCCTTGCCTCAGTTCCTTGTACAATACATAGTACAGGGTGGGAGCTTTATCAGAATTACCTGAGTGGCCAGACTGAGGGCAGCTTCACAGGTCCATGAAGAACCAATCTACACAAAATGCTCCTAAGGCCACAGATTTGAGTGTTTCTTTACAGAGCCTTCAGGAAGACCCACTGTGTGGTCATGTGTAGTATACCTAAACAAAATACACTGCCTTTTCTACCCAAAATTTAAATAAATAAAACTCCATTCAGAAAATAATTGTAAAGAATCCACTTGGCAGAAATTCAAAGTCTTCTGGGGTTGAATAAAAATATATGCTCAAGTTTCTTGTCTCCCTGTAAACTGTGTTAGCCAGTAGCATAAGAATGTGAACTCAAATTCTCCCACTCAATGTGACACACAGGACTTCTTAGCTTTAGGAATAAAAATCCAGTGAGTCGCTCTAGGTGTGTTTGCTCACTTCTGCAGAAGTGAGCTATTTATCTTGCTGGAACACTTTGAATTGCATGGTTGTTTTACTGAGATCCTATATCCATTTCTCACAATGTTACTGTGAATTTTATAAGAAGTCTCTTAAATGCAGCATCTCTGCTGAAACCATCTCTCTTCTAAAGTAGCTTTCTTCCTTTTGTCATAATAAAGTGGAACAAATAAAATGTGTTACATATTTAGGTAAAAACTATCCTTACCTGTCTATCCAAGCAATCACCTCTGGCCCAGAGAGCACTCTCTGTGACTCAAGCTCTTCTGAATTGAGTTGACAACACAGTATGATCAGTATTGACAGTATGATCAGGAGGAAAAGCTAAAGGGACAAGCTAACATCAGTCTATGTAAAATATTTTTTAGCAATTTTGTATGCAATATTAAGTCTTATGTATTCATTCTTTCTCTGCAATACTAACTTCTTAATTTGTGTGTGCATGAATGCATGCACGCACGCTTTGATAGCTTATAAAGTTCTAGACCCAAATTCCCTTAACGTAATGTTCTGTGATAGCAATGCCAAGTCAGTCACCACTGTAGACAAATGTAAGTAAAACAGAGACCTGGAAAAGATGGAGAAGTGACAGCCATTGGTAGCTGAGGAGCAGGAGATGTTGCCTTCTTACTTGTCTCTGACACATACATACAAACTAAATATTTTGGGAATATCCAAAATTATTATATAATTCGAATGGCTTCATTCTGACTTGGAGGTATTATGTCAGGAAGGCTGATGACAATTATTGACCTTCCTGCTTGGACAGGAAGGTGTCCTGGGACTCAGAAGACCAGGAACCACACAGCTCTGAAATGAAGGCTCCTCAGCAGAGGTGTTGTAGCTCTCAGGGGAGGGCCTCCCCAGCTGAAGAGCTTGGGAGCCTCAGCCCCCCTCCTTCACTTCATCCCTTCTCTTCATTGCTTCTTAGCTGCTTCTGATGAGAGAGTCACACCAGGCATCAAATCTCATAAAAGAGATTTATTGGAGGAACCAGGTAGTAGAGGGAGAGACCCAGGAGGATCCAGGGAGCATCCAGGACTGATCCTCTGTTCCCAGGAGAGAGCACACAGCAGGGAACTGAGAGACACAGTCATTCCATAGGGTTTCTTGTGGCGAGGGGTGGGGAGCTTTCTAGGGTGGAGATTTCCAGGGTAAGGATTGGTGGGATTTCAAATCCTGAGCTTTGGGGAACTCAGGATTGGTGGGTTTTCCTGTTCAGGGACTGGTGGGATTTTCTATTCAAGGATTGGTAGCTTTTGTTCAGTCTTTTCACCTAAAATTAGCATAATCTGAGGAGTGTCCTATTGAGGCTATTGGGGATAACCTTTGTGACAGTTACAGAGGCTAGAAGAGCTGTTATGGCAGTTAGGGAGTCTGGGGGAAGAGCCTGGCTGGAGGAGCTCCTCAGGCCATTTTGCTGCCTTGAGGGTTTACAAAGTTTACAGAGGTTGTCCACATCTGGGAAAGCCTTTCCTGCCACCTGAGTGGCAGAAATAACCAACAACAGTTTCTTTGGCTGAAATGTGATGTATTATACTCCATTGTTTCCAGTAAAAATGATAAAATATGCAATCATCATCCACAGAGGGGTGTCCCTCATATGTGAGAGCCTTAGTCTCTGGGAGTAACGAGATTTAGGGTGGATCATGAGGATGGAGCCACCACGATGAGATTAGTGCCCTCCTAAAAAAAGCCAAAGAGATCCTAAAAAAAGCCAAGAGACATCTGGATCTTGTGGGTCTTTGCCTCCATCCCTAAGGGAAATAGTTTATTATTTAGGCTAACAGAAGCCTTCTGACACTAGCCTGTTACAGCAGCATGAACTATGAAAAGTAACGAGTCATAGTGATTAAATCTTTGCAGAATATTAATGCAAATTCACAGTGTCTCTTCTCTCCTTCTTCTCTTTATGCTGCATCTTCAATGCCAACTGTAATGCAGGCTGGCAGAGAAGCGTAGGGCAGTCTCCCGTTGGTGAAGCTTGGTTGTAAGTTGATATCCCCTACACTACATTGTTCTTTTTTTATATATATAATTTGACTTTAATGTAAATCCTGTCACTCTATAGCAACTTCTGCTGAGCCTGAGTTTCTAGAATGTCAGCTAGTGTTGCTGAACAATCTGGCTACTTCTCACTGCCCCAGTGGCCTGGATCTTATAAAGCAATGACAGGGTTATTCCACATGCAGGCTTGGGAGGTAGAGAGATTTGGAAACATCCAGATAGCAGGGCTCTCCTATGCTCCTAGTTTGCCCTCCTTCTCTGTCTCCCTCCTCAGCCTCCCTCTCTCTCTTCTTCCCTCCCTCCATTTAACCCCTAGGCAAGGAAATCTACTAACAATCCATATAAGAATAAACTGGCACTTGCCCCCTCTTTTGGGGGAGTCAGGGCCTAGGACGGTGACAGTGCCCAGGAGCTTGTCTGCCTCTCTGGCTGCTGTCTCCTGATTCTCCCAGGCTTCTGTGAGGCTATGCGCAGGACCCTCCCAGCCTAATACTGAACAGTTTTATAAACTGTAAAGCCATGGCCAGAGAACCCTGCTTAGTTCTCCCACAAACACAATCTGACAAATCCCTTTTGTGTCAGCACTGTGATAGGATATGGTCTCAATTTTAAAACTGTGCCTTATTCTATGAAAAAATAAAATGTAACAAAAATTGTCAGGAATTTAGTCAAGGATTTTTTAACGTGGAAACCGGGCACTTTAGCTCAGCTTTGCGGACTTCTCAAAAGACTAAGGTTAATGGCTAGACAATGTCTCTGAATTTATCTTGCTACAAGCTTGATAAAATATACTCTTACCTAATTGTTCTTGTTGACAAGAAACATGAATATTTTCAATATAAAATGGGCAAGTATATATCTCAATTCATTTTGAGAAAAACACTATGCTCTATTTCACTCTTAAAATATTCCTGCATCTCCTGTGGTATCTGCTGCACCTGCATCTCCTATGATATCTGCTGTACCTGCATCTTCTGTGATATCTGCTGCACCTGCTTCTCCTGTGATATCTGCTGCACCTGCATCTCCTGTGATATCTGATGCACCTGCTTCTCCTGTGATATCTGCTGCACCTGCATCTCCTGTGATATCTGCTGCACACAGCTCTGTACCAGTGTCCTGCTGGGACAGTAGGTGGGGCTACTTTGACCACTGTGGAGGGAAGGACCTCAGAGCTTCGGGAAACTAAACTAGTGTTCCTAGGAGACAATGTGGCCCAACTGCGGTAAAGGGATGAAAGGAAAGCTCTGCTGGGAAGAGGATCTCCGTGTAAACAAGAAGCCCGAAGCCTTCTGAGGAGATGGCCTTTTGCCTTTCCTTTTATTTTTTTCCTGGAAGGAGAGATGAGCTTTGCCTCATCAGCCCCACTTGAAGACAAGAATGTGGGTGCCCAACAAGAGCAACGAAGTTGCCAGTCTCCAGAGAACATTGGCCATGCCTGAATTCTTCACTGCACTCACCAGCTTACACCAGCTGACGAAATTCGCATCTGTTCAGCAAGGTCACTGTGACCCTTAACTTTTACTGTCAACCTTTGGAATCCTGTAAGAGATAAAGCTTTGAGATTGTCTCAGAAATTCCCAGAGAAGTTCAACTAAGCGGAGATCACCCTGAATGTGGGACGCAGCACTTCGAGGGCTGGCGTCCCAGACTGAACTGTGGAAAAGAGAAGGGGGGAGACCGGAAGGAAGCGAGGGAGGGAGGAGCTTGGGAGTTGGTCACATTTGGAAACCCAAATACCCAGGTTCATATATAGTTTATGTTGAGAGGTAAAGGCTTCTGGGGGAGGTGGTTATTAGGATTAAACAAAGCCATATAATGCTTTCTTCATGGTGGATACAATGGCATTATACGAGAGGGAGACCCTTGTCCCTGCTCTTCTGGTGTGACATCCCGGCAGTGGGAGGTTGTGGGGAGAGGTTTTCCTTGGGCACTAGCTCTAGAATACCGGACTTCACAACATCTGGACTTAATGTAAGATAAGACTAGTTTTCTGTAAACTGTTCCACCTTTGGTTTTCTGTCACAGTATTAAAAATATATGTAGGAAATTTCAAGTCCAACATTAAGCACTGAAATCCTGTTTCAGACTAAGGAAGCCACAAGGAAACCCCACAAACATCAAAATCCACACAGATGTGGCAAGCTTTGTAAATACCTGTCAAGTTCACACTTTAGTAGTGTTTTCCACGATTTCAGTCCATCCTTTACATAAGAGGTTTATCATGTCAGTTCTCTGGAAAAGATAAGGTCCTCCCTTAGCATGTCTGAGAAGGAGCAGTTGTTCAAAGGATATTGAAGGTAACTTAACTGAGGAGCCAGGTGAGTGAGTGGATGAGCAGGGCCCTGGAATCAGTCTCCAGCACTGACAGACAAATCGGCCGTTTCCCGTGCCATAACACGTCTTTGATCACACTGGAACTTTGAACACTGAGGCCCAGCGTGGGGACGACATTATTTCCTTTTCTCCTTAAACTGAGTGGCTTCAGCCATTGATGCATTTGCTGTGCAGTGACCAATCTTAATCACTGAGGGAGCTGATGGAGTTGGTAAAGTAGCTTGTCATCTCAGGCCTCAGTACAGTAATGTATATGAGCTAAACATTCTCATCTCAGGTGTTAATCTCTCCCATTCACATAGCACAGAGCAGAAATCTTTCCCAGTGCTTTGGTGTGTCATCCCTGTTGATCAGTTGGGTTATAAAATAATCCAAGATTCTATTCATACTTTTATTTGAGATTTATCTTTTTCTCTTAATGAAGTATCTTGGTTGTGATATATTTCAAAAATATTTTTAGAAAACTGACTCTGTGAGATCAGAATAGCTTATTTGATTTAATTAATCAACTTTTTAAAATTACATCAAATCCTTGTTTCTTAATCTGAATTTTCTATCAGATTTTTGGAAAATAAGAAAATTAGTTGAATGTGACAATCATGACTTATCTAGTGATTTTAGTACTATAATAAAACACACCACTGGGTCATTCAGACATAGCAGAAGTGTATTGATTGACCATTCCAAAGATAGGGCTGTTGAAATCAGCGTCAGTGAGTCCAGTGTCTGAGGGAGACTCTTTGTCTGCTCAGTAGGCATGGAGTGTTGTGTGAGGAGAACAGTACTAGGCCCCATGTGGAGAAGGACGGGGTGAATCCACTCCATCCATCCATCCATCTTATAAGGACAGATTCTACCCATGGGTCCTGTTATCTTCGTGTGGTCAATCTCTGGAGGCTGGGCTTCTGAATACTTTCGCATTGAGATTCACCAGATGAATCAGGAGACATAGTCCCATCATGGTAATGTATAGCTAGAAGCCTGCAAATAACAACTAAATTTATGGATACATTTCAAATTGCCCTTTCAATTATGGTAAAAAGGAACACTCCCAGATCCATGCTCAGATTCCATAAAATCCAAGGTTACTCCAAAATTCCACCAGTATCTGAAGGAGAGAAGTGTCAGAGGAGTCGCTGGAGTAACTTCAGCTGAATATTGTGTGGTTCCAAGACTGCTGAGACACTTGCCAGTGAGCCCACAGCTAGCATGGCTCAGGCTTAAGAAAGGCTAGTTTCCAGGCAAATGGCCCCAAAAAAGAGGCCGGAGTAGCCATTCTAATATCGGATAAAATTGACTTTCACCCAAAAGTCATCAAAAAAGATAAGGAGGGACACTTCATACTCATCAAAGGAAAAATCTGCCAAGAAGAACTCT
>CM052708.1:98290655-98315503 GCA_028551405.1 Uromys caudimaculatus
AAAAAAGAAAGGCTTTTGCACCGTAATGCTAGAGCCTCAAGCATCCAACTGAATTAACTGGCAGTGTCCCTGAAAATCTGAAAACGTAGCTCCATCAAGTCTTTGTTGGAGAGGGGAAATTCCTTTGTATTCTTATGTCAAGAGTCTGCTGCTGTAGAATAAGCTGTGATCAGACATGAGAAGGAGACCTGCATGGTACCAAACATTGGAATTATAGAATATAGAATAAGTTTATATTGAATGTATTCAAAAATATCTAGATTAGCAGGAAAACATGAGAAAGGAATGAAACACTGATTTTTTCACTAAAATAGATTTTACATATTAACAACACAGCATGAGATGCTTTGATCTGATGCATCCATGGATTCGTTCAAAACTTTTATCTCTGTCATTGACCGTGGTTTTAATTGTGAAAACCGTCAAAAGTCTCTCTTGTAGTTCTTTCAAATGCATAGTACATTATCAATGCCTACACTCACCATGTGGTAAGCTTCTTGGTTCTGTCTGTTGGGGACTTAGCACCCATTGACCAACCTCTCCCATTTCTCTTTCCTTCCTAAGACCCATGGTCTCTGGTAGCTGCATTCCACTCTCAACTTTTTATGAAAGCAATATTTGTTTAGATATCATGTAGGAGATGATGCAACATCTGGCTTATTGGGATTCCACTTCTATTTCCAAACTCCTTTTTGTGGTATTCCACTGTTTACACTGCTATGTTGTCTTTATCCACTCAGAATGTTTAGATTGTTTCTGTTTCTTGACGGTTGTATTGGCTGGATGGACAACAGAGTGCACATATTCCCTTAAAACATGGCGTTCATTCTCTTAGGGCAGAAGTCTGGAATAGAGCTGCTGGATAGTACGTAGTTTGTTTTGTGGTTTTTGTTTTTTAATGTTCTGAGAAATCTACATAGTATTCTTTCTTACTAAGAAAGTTCAAAAGTCAGGCCTAGAAAGCCTAAAAGAAGGAAGAGATGAGAAGCTGAATGTCCGTGAGGCCATATGAAGAAGGAAAAATATACCTCAGACAAAAGTTATAGAAGAAAATTATAGAGTATAAGAACCTTCCAGATTGTACAAGAAGAAAACTCTCATAATCAAAAGTCTAGCGAATATCAAAACAGACAACAGAACACAGTCACACAACACAGTCACACTGTACAGTTACACTACACAGTCACACCACAGTCACCCCACACAGTCACACCACACAGTCACAATGCACAGTCACAATGCATAATCACACTACAAACCACCCTGGTAACTTAGTATTTTTCTTCTCAAACTTGATGCTTTAGAATAAATACTGTTACTAAATTTCTTCATTTAACTGGTCCATAAAACATAATCTTATGAACATTAATGGAATACCATATAAATTCCTCACACATATATATTGAGTAATGCTTAAGTCAGTTCAGACAGTTCTGTCCCCCAGCTTATTTGTCACTACCTAACTGTGGAAGCACTCAGAAGCTGAACACATGCAGACAGGAGCCTGGTCTTTGGCCCTGAGGGTGGCACATCTTAGAAAAGCTTCTTCCCGTCCTATAACCAATAGCTAAGCCCAACACTTGCCCAGAGTGAGGTCCAAAATAACACTGAGAACAGAGAGCTGTATCTTTTAAGTAAGAATGTGCTCAGAGTAAAGCAGACCCCAGAACTCTGGTGTTGAGTTTCCTGACTTGCCCAAAGTACCTTACAGAACTAGCCATGTGAATGACTAGTAGAAGTTAATGAAAACCCTCTCAGAGGAGAATGACATCTTCCTCAGTCTAAAAATCACTTGCATGGGCAATTAAGCATATTTAAATAATCCAAATTTAAAATAACATGTAAAAAATAACTATTTTTAATTAATTCATTTATTTTAAAAGCTTACAGGACCTGACATAACCAGGCAGACTTCCAGTCTCAACACTGCTTAACTTGATAGATCAGACTAGATTGAGTGCATTAGGGTAATATAACCATAAACAATAATAAGTAATATATGTTTTAAAAATGATTAGAAGTAACTTTTTCACCCAACTAAACAAGCCTAATATGAAAACTAGAGAAGAGGAAGAAAAAATTAAAAACTGGTGGAAAATTCAAAAAATAAAAATTGAAAATAGTATGAAAATGTTGTCAACTTGGCACAATCTTGAGTCACTTGGAAAGAGAGTCTCAGTGAGGAATTGTCTGGATCAGGTTAGCCTGGGGACATGTCGTTTGTGAGGATAACTGATGTGGGAAGCCCCGCCCACTGTGGGCCGCATGGTCTCTGAGTTTGGGTCTGGAATCGTATAACAAGGAAGTAAACCGTGAGAGAACATGTGTGTAATCCTTTCTTTCTGTTCTCGACTGTGAATGTGACTAACTGCTCCAAAATCTTGCCTTAAATTCCCTGCAGTGATGGACTGCAACCTAGACATGTAAGTTAAATCTTTCTGAATCCCCAAGTGGAAATAATACTCTAAGATGCCAGTCACTTCCTGCCCTTCATGGTTATTGTTGCTATGGAAGAAGACTCTCTGGACATGGCGTCACTTCCTCTTTCATCTCAACAGAGTGGCAGCTGAGTTATCTTCGCCCACAGACTAGAATTTGAAAGCATGGGAGCCACTCCTAGGTCCTAAAGTCCTTCTGACTTCAAAGTCCCCAGTATCATGACCAGAAAGGAAAATAATTGATGGCATCTATGAAATCTAGCTGATATTTTGCCACATAACTGGTGAACTCTACTGATGTTCGTCAACCATGAAGTGATTAAGCTATGATCACAAGTTCCTAGCGTGCTGTGCATTGATGTCTTAGAGATGAGGATAGTTAAAATCCTCTATACCTACAAGCAGGTGTGGTTCATTGTTCTGAATTGTATAGCCCTTCATATGTCTTAATTTGGGAAATACATTAGTACCTGGGGGCTTTATTCATGGATCCATTGAACAAATACTTACCAGTAAATGTAACCAGAAATCAAATTGAACAAGTTTAGTAGTACCCATTAAATACTCAGATTGATCCCAGGCAGCAGCACATTCCTCGCTACTTAACCCAGTGTTCTGGGTTCTCAACTGAAAACACACTCACAACCTTTACATTTTGATATGCCTAAAACAGCTCAATGGCTGGGCCACTTCCTAACCTCCACGCAGTTAATCCACCTCCCTCTGATATTCCCAAGTTTTTACTCATACTAAAATCTGTATTCCGTCTTTGCTGCCCTGGGCCCAGTCAGGGGGCCCGCTTTGGGCTGCACTTCCCCAGCTCCGACATGGTGGTTATTATGCTCTCTGTCTCACACCTTCTCAGGCATGGCTGCTGCTGCTTCTTCTTCTCCTTCCCCTCCTCCTCCTCCTCCTCCTCCTCCTCCTCCTCCTCCTCCTCCTCCTCCTCCTCCTCCTCCTCCTTCTTCTCCTTCTTCCCTGCCTCTAGCCTGGGAATCCTAAAAATCCCACCTCCATCTGCCCTGCCCAGCCATTGTCTGCCTGCAACTTTATTTAGGAATCAGAAACAACTGGGGTCAGGGGCCCTCAGTGTCTTACATGCGATTCTCCTGAAAACAATTTTGGAGACCCAAATTAACATGCATAAGCAGCATTAGGCCAAAATCACTGCAAATAAGAATCAAGATTTCTGCCTGCATCCTAGAAGAGTCTTGAGTCCACATTGAAAAATGTGACATCTCTAATTTCTAGCAGGATTGCCAAACCATAGTTCTAGAACTATTAGCCTTCTTTTCTAATAACTGCCCGAATGGTGACACTTGTTGCATAATCTGACACGATTTCAGTTTGCATATGGGTGGAGAGAATGAGTACTAACTTACCTTTGGATCCCTGGATTAGTGAGTTAAGTGGAAGGTGGTACCTGTGCAGATCTTCAACCATGCACCTATTTGAAAGCATTGCATAAGGAAACCAGTGATGTGTTTGCACCATGGGACAGAGATCCACCATTCAGGTATTCTTAGGTAGGATAACATCTAAGCCTTGTACAGGGTATTTTTCTTATTGTTGTGGTCAAATATCTGACCAGAAGTAATTTAAGGGAGGAGAGTTTATTCTGGCTTGCAGTTGAGGGGATGCAGTCTATCGTAGCAGGAAAGGTGTGACTGTAGGAATCTGAGGTCATATATGGTATCTACCATCAGGAAACAGACTAAATAGCAAGTCTGACTAGACTATTGAGCCTCAGTGTCTTACCCAGGGTGACCAACTTCCTCCAGTGCCACTCCATCTCCCAAAGGTTCCACGATGTTCTAAAATAGTGCCCCTACCTGGAACAGATGGGTGGTGCATGGGTTTGAGAGAGAATGCTCCCATGGCTCCCATATTTGAATACTTTGTCCCCAGCTGGTAGCAGTGTTTGGGGAGGGTTAGGAGGTATGTTCTTGCTGGAGGAAGTATGTCACTAGTGGTAGCTCTCAGAAAATTCCCTCACCACTTCGAGCTTCTGTCTCTGCTTTGTTCTTGCAATTCAGCTATGAGCTCTCAGCTTCCTGCTCTTGCCACCATGCCTAAATAATGACTCAAATTTTGCATTTTATCTTCTGAGTTCTATTAAGGTGTGAGTTTTAAAAATGTTTCTATTTCATGTACCTTGTCATTAACATAATAGTCTTATTAATATATTCCACCTATGTAGGTGTGAGTCTTGTGCTCTTCATACAAGCCTTTACCTGTGCAGTACATTTGAATTTGATGGTAATATGTTAGGAAAGTATTCTATATAAATTTGCTGTTCATCTTTTAAAAGCATGAATAACTACTGTCCTCTCAAATTAATGTTTGGCTTTATTAATTTTTAATTATTAAAATATTCGCAAGTACCTTCTTCCTTGATCAGCACCACAAATCCTAGATCACTGTCAAAACCAAGCATTATAAAAAAATTTTTCTTCACCTGATTCATCCATCATATGAGTCTGTAAAAATGGACCACTGTTTCCTTGTGTGAAGAGATTTCAAATTCTCTGGAGGAAGGAAGCACTTTTATAAGTGTACAGACTATAAATTGACTATTGAATTTTATCTGACACACAAATAGGTGCTCAAGAAGTATATCTGAAATGAATATAAGACTGAAAAACAGAATAATTACTGTTTTTCGATGTACCTAGTGGCAGGAGCTAGTAATACCAATGACTTGACAGGCTGGAGCAGGGAAATAGGAAGTTCAAGACCAGTCTGGGATGCACAGTCAGCCTGAACAGCTATTACACACAGGGATGGGGGTGTAGCTTAGAGGTAGAGTATTTACATGGCATATGTGAGACTTGAGTCCAGTGAATAGGAGGCAGAAACTCATTGCTGAAACTCACTTCCTCTGTGACCACCATATATCTATTTAGACCTTGTCTCTCCAATTCAACTCACAAACAGTTATAGATCACATTTAATTGATAAAGTATCTCTTTTCCAAAGCGTGCTCCAGCGAGTTCCTCACACATGCCTTCACTTAGGCAACTGGCAAGCTTTCTTGGTATCCTAGTTGTAAAGCATGTGGTGGACGAAGCCCTTGGGTTGCAACAAGGCTTCTCAAACTCAGCACTGGGGGGCTGTTCTTTGCCAAGAAACCTGTCCTATTTGTTGCAGGGCTTATCCAACCTCCCTGCCTTTCACCTACTATGTACCAATGGCTCTCATGTTGTAATGATCCAACATGTTCCCAGACATTGGTTGGGGCTCTTATGAAAGAAACAAAACAACAACAACAACAACAACAACAACAACAAAAATTCCATGAAAACCGTTGGTCACAGTGAGGCTGTAGTCTCTGCCCTGGTTCCTCCTCTTTTTTTTTTTTTTGAGATGGAGCCTCATGTACACCTGGCTGGCCTGGAACCTGGAACCTGAATATAGACTTGGCTAGTTTTAAGCTCAAGGAGATCTGACACACTCTGCCTCCCGAGTGCTGGGATTAAAGACTCTACATCCACATCCAGCTCCCAGACCCCTGATGAGCACAGTTGCTCTATCAGGTGAGACCTGAAGACTCACCACCTTCCATGTTCTCATTTCTTTGGTGTCTAGAAATGTCTTCTTTTGGAATTGTAAAGAGAAAATGCACCACTGTAGTCCACTAGACAGCAAGTCTGCCATACTTTCTCCTTGAGGAGATGGTGTGCATAGGCTTGAGAAGGAAGAGAGAACATATCAGAAGTCACCTTCAAGGCTTTCAAAAATAAGCTGTAATCTCTTCCTATGGAGGAAATTTCCCAGCCCCTTCCGGAAGACCTGAATGGAAGTAGCACTCCGCAAAGCTTCCGAATCATGAGAAGACCCCCACTAACCCCGAGGACATCTACCAAGCTGGAGCCAGCCCCTCAGGTACAATTCTCTGAGCTTAGCATGGAAAATAAGAGTCCTTAGTAAACACTGAGTGGCAGGATGGATGAGTCATGTTTTCAATGGTGAGCATGATCTGGTACTGAGCTGTTTCTATTTGAAGAACAATTGTTTGCCCTGCTCAGCAGGTACAGACTTTTGATCTTTTCACTTGCAATACTACCAAATGCATTTTTCCCCCAGTAAACATCTGTTAACCATTAAATGGTGGCAAAAATTCACACCAATTTGAGCTGGAGAGTAACTACTGGAAGTGCTCTCTATGTTAGCATAAAATCTGAGTATGGAGCCCCAACATCCTACTCAAGAACTAGGCATGGGACACGGGTGCCTTTGTAACCCCAGTGCTTTCTGGGTTGAGGGGAAGCAGAGGGGGATAGGCAGATTCTGGGGCTTGATAGCAAGGAAATCTAAGCAACTGGTGGGCTTCCGATTTAGTGAGAGACCTCATCTGGAAAACAATTAAGGAACACACACACACACACACACACACACACACACACGACACCATTTTAACAAAGAATATAATTTAAAGAAACTTTAAAGGGTTTTCTGAGACACTTTCTGTCTACTTCGGGCTGACCTGGCATTGGCCTGGAGTGTAGGCTGACTTCAGACTTGCAGCAATCCACCTGCCTCATCTCCACACATGCTGTGATTGCAGTTACATAGTGATATGCTCAGTGTCAGTAGTTTTAAAAAATATTGTTTCATTTATATGGCCAACCTAAACATTTTCTATCAAGATTTCAGTTAAGTTCAATCATAAATAGTGTTTCAGTTCTAGTTTGCATTGTTCTATATTTCTCCTGGATTTTAAAGCAAAGGTGGATCATTAAAACCATATCCATTCACTGTGAAAATGGAACAGCAGCTTCCATTCATTCTAAATGGATGTACTGTGGGCGTAACGTGCAAAAGGTATCAGTCCTTAATCTAAAGAAAGCCTCACGTGTCGTTGACATCCGAGCTGACTAAGACAGAGCACTAGCCATCCTACTCTTTGTGACTGCGCACAAATCACCTATTAGTCACATCTTTTACATAACAAATTACATCATGCATGTCTGTTCAGAAGAATTATAATTTAATTACACAAAGTTGAAATGAAGGCAAACGTTTCCCTGGTGTTTTCTATATTTATACTTGAACTTCTTTCCCTCTCTGTAGTGTACGGTCCTGCCTTGACCCTTGGGAGATCATTTATACAAAAAGACAAAAAATAAATCCTCCAACCTGCAACATAGAATTCCAGATACAGAGCAGTCTGAAACACATAGGCGGACCTACTCTCTTGGAGACAGAAAAATCTATCATGTAACGTGGGTTCCACATTCTTGAGTTTTGACTGAGAATAACTTAGTATGATTCAGTTTCCTGAAGGAAGAAAGGAAGCCAATTTATTATCCACAGAGACACCCCATACCATCAAGTCCTTCTTTAGTGTCTCTGAGAAACCAGAAGACTTTATTTAGGGAGATTATTAATTTATCATCTGTCTTAGTCAGGGTTTCTATTCCTGCACAAACATCATGACCAAGAAGCAAGTTGAGGAGGAAAGGGTTTATTCAGCTTACACTTCCATACTGCTGTTCATCAGGAAAGGAAGTCAGGACTGAAACTCAAGCAGGTCAGGAATCAGGAGCTGATGCAGAGGCCATGGAGGGATGTCACTTACTGGCTTGTTTCTCCTGGCTTGCTCAGCTGGCTTTCTTATAGAACCCAAGACTACCAGCCCACAGATGGTACCACCCACAAGGGGCCCTCCCCCCTTGATCACTAATTGAGAAAATGCCTTACAGCTGGATCTCATGGAGGCATTTTCTCAACCGAAACTCCTTTCTCTGTGATAACTCCAACTTGTGTCAAGTTGACACAAAACCAGTCAGTACATGAGCTAAACCAATAGTAACAGACTGCTTAGAAATGGTGTCAACATGGGCTAATGTGGGAGTCAGGCAGAACCAAGGGACAAGTCCCCTCCATGGCTTTATGTATACCATCGGACACAGGACCCAAAGATCAGCTTAGAGCTTTAGCTTCTTAATTTCTTTTTTTTTTTTTTTTTTTTTTTTAACAACAATAGTTTCACAAATCGAACCAGCTTAGACAAACATGGCTATTGAAGTCTTATTTGGAAATGCAAGAAACGATTAACAGGTCTAAAATTTTGAGTGTTAATGTAGCATCCTGGATACTAAATTTAAATACGGGAACAACTGCGCATTGTTTATGGAGATACCTGGAGCGTTAGCATTTGGTTGACCATGCTTCGCTGTGTACATGAGTGACTAACGAGGAGGAAGGATAATCCGCAGCTGGCCCAAGTGCATCCTGCATGCTTGGTTATACCCTGCCAAAACTTTTACACCCAGAAATGCCCAACATTTCTAGAGCAGCAAAAACGTTATTTACCTGGTTTGCATATGTAAATGACTAACAAACTATTCAAATGACATTTAGTCATTATTCATTTTTTGCTCTTCCTCACAGGTCCCTTCACCATAGTTTACTGGGCAAGCGTAGGGAGTTTAAATCTGGCAGCAAAATGTGCTGGATATGGAAGACCACACTGCCCTAGGGAATCTAGAATGGTTTTTCTCTTTAGATAAACAAAGAAAACTTGTAACTAGCTAATCTCAAAACACAAAGCCAAATCCACAAGAAGACACCTTAATGTTCTTTTTTTAATCCATACTGGTTGAATGCTCAGCCCTATCTTTCCAAGCTATCCTTACTAAATTAATTGCATAAATTTCTTGTTAAACCCAAACTTCCATGAGTCATTGTTTCCTTGTATGGCAGTGGACTTAGAAATGCCCTTAGTGTACAGAAGACACCTGGAAGATACCAGGGTTAGTGTCTGGACTACCTGATGTGCACCTGAGCATTGTCTGACTATGCACCAGACAAGCAATGGCTGAGAGCACTCTCACTATCAGTAACATTTATTCCTATGATTGCTACCCCTAAGTACCAACATTATCAATGGCCTCTTAATAACATGGTAATTAGTTTGCAATGACAAACCCCATCATGAGCCACACCTTCTGGTTCTGATCCTTGAGCCCTCCCTCCCTGCATTAAATAGGGCTTACCCTGTAAGCTGAATCAACAAAGTGCTGAGTCAGAGTTGAGCTGTATCAGATGTGAGTTTAAGACGATAGGGTCAGGCAGTCCCTGGGCTACAGCTCAGGAGCCCTGAGCTCAGACATAAGAAGTCCTCAAACTATACAGAAAGATCGTCAGGAGAGGCAGGAAGCTAAGCCCTGAGACTCCTGTGAAGAGACAAAGAGGTGGCCCCAGCTTCCTGTTCATCTCTGGATCCCGATAACAGGCCCACACCCACCGAGCTCCAGTTCTGGCCACCATCTTGCAACAGTTGTTAATAGATTACAGCTCAACTGTGACCAGCAAAAACATCAACGCATTAAATAGAACTCTATTATTCTAACCCCCAAGTGGCACTCAGGATATTGCAAATTTTTGCTAAATGGTCACTTTGAGCTCAGACTTTTTGGAGTAGTTTGATACTTCATAATAAATAGCTAGAGGCAAGAAGGGAAAGACAGCTTTGCTTTCTGTTTTAAGCCCACATTGGCTAACCCTCTTCTCTGTCCACTCCTTGCCCACTTTCACTCTTGACTATACATTTGATTACCACACATGACTAGGGTAAGAAAGCACCTGCATGATACGTTAATCCCTATTAATGGATCCCACTCTTGCATCCATTATATATAAGGCTGTTTGGTTCCCTGAGGTCTACCTCCTTTCCCTGTCTCCATTAACTTCTTGGACAAAGCTCTTCATTGTCTTGTGCAGCCCCTGGGTACCTGTTCCTTACAAATGCCAGAGGCTGTCACCAGAGAAGCTACAGGTGGATCCTGCTGGCGGAGGGGGTATGCTGGCATAGCTGTGCCTGCTCTCCTTGTTTGCCTGCACACAGGGCTCCCTGCCAGAATGGTGGCCTTTCAGCAATCTGTGTTCCTGACCAGGCGAGGGGAGTTCAGAAGCAGCTTTGGTGTAGAAACATGCTGAGTTTCACCCTAAGAGCTGCAGCTAACTGGGCAAAGGCAGGGCAGGGTCCTGGTGACATTCAGGCCTCAAGCACAACGCTTGACTTTCAGTTCCATGTCTATGCCCTTTTGACCTCTTAAATGTTTTACCCGGCTAATAAATCCTTCAGAGGTGCCAAGAATGTTCCAGAAACATCTTTTACTACTGCCAGTGCCTTTCTTAAACTGTTCTACCTCAGCTGAAGGCACACTGGATTTCTATTTCTTTGCCAACACAAGAATGGCAGGGTGGCCACAGACCATAATCTGCTGTGTGTTCCCTGAAGACCCAGCAGCAAGTTGCTCATACAAAGATCCTAGAAGGGAAAGGGGAGTTTGTTGACTGGTCTGATCAGTTTGCTATATACATGTGGGGAACCATCACAATGAACCTCACTAAGATGTACAATTACAACATATGACTACTGATTTAAAAACACATTACAAATAAAATTTTCATCTTCGAAAAATAGAGCTTCATTTTCTGTCAGGATTTGAGAAGTTTACGAACTAATTTTTAAAAAGTGAGTCCTGGTAGGCTTTACTTTGCTTTACAGACATTATTGAGATAATGACAATATTTCAATAAGGCATATAAACAAAATTTTGATTTTTTTCTCCATTCTAACAATTTTTCTATGGTTATATTCAAGAATTCCTGTATTTGGAAAACATTTGGAGGATTATGTTCTCACCAAACTGGGTCCAGAACAATCACACATAGAAGAGAGAGAGTGTCTGAAGAATACATGACTGCTTGTTATTTGTAAGTAGGTAACTGTAATAAGTTTTAAAAATTAAAAGCAAATAAGACTTGAGTGTTGTTCCCACAGAAGCTCTGTATGGAGAGCCTTTGGGATAGTGCCTAGCTGTTGGTATTTATATAGCTTCCAGATAATTCCACTGTGTAGCTCAAGATGACAAATACTGTAGGAACCCTGTCAATGGGAAGAGAAGAGAATGGAAGGGATTGAGGCTGGTGGGCAGTGAGCTAGCTCTGGTACCTCAAGTTCAGTCAGAGGTAGACAGATGTCAAAGCAGTCTTCTTAGCACTGTCTTAGTTAGAGTTTACTGCTGTGAACAGATACCGTGACCAAGGCAACTCTTATAAGGGCAACATTTAATTGGGGCTGGTTTACAGGTTCAGAGGTTCAGTCTATTATCATCAAGGCAGGAGCATGACAGCATCCAGGCAGGCATGGTGCATGCTGAGCTGAGAGTTCTACATCATCTGAAGGCCACTAGGAGAAGACTGACTCACACGTGGGTAGGAGGAGGGTCTCCTTGCCTAGCCTCCCAGTGACACACTTCCTCCAACAAGGCCACACCTCCTAAGAATGCCACTCCCTGAGCCAACCATAGTCAAATTACTACACTGTCTCCTATCTTTCCCCAGAAGTGTGGACGCTCAACAACAGTAACCTGACAAACACCCTTATTGACCAAAGAGCCATATACAGTGATGGGAGCAGAGATGTCCTGTTACTTTGGAGAACCAAAAGTACATAGTATCCATTCTCACCCCCACCATGGCATAAAAGAGAGTGTAGTGGAACAGAATGGGTGGGCTTGTGAGGCCCCAGCTGGTGACTAGACATCTTGCCTGTCACAGTACAGAATCCAGCGGAATCCAGCAACTAGTCCACTGCTTCAGAGACAGCCAGGTAATTGTCACAAAAGCAGAAAGACATGGTAGTTCACACCTGCAAGCCCAGCACTTGGAAAGCTGAGTCAGGATAATTGTCATGAGTTTGGAGCCAGAGTGGGATATGATGTATATTTGAGGCTAGCAGGGCCACCCTGAGCTACAGTGAGGTCCTCACTTAAAACAAAACATAAAAACATACAGAAAAGAAGATGAGAAGAAAGAATGATGAACAACAACAAAACAAGAGAAAGAACTTTTTATAAAATTACTAAATATAAAACTTTTAAAATCCTTTTCTGCTGTCTCCTGCAAACAGCATGGTGCATTTTATTTGCTATTTAATCTTATTCTAAAAAAGAAAATTAGCATTCTGAATAATTTGCATAAACGTTGCTGCTCATGTTTGCACCCTGCAATTCAAGTTTTAAGTGCAAATTCAGGAGTATTTAAGGCACGTGCACAATGACCTAAACAGCACAGTTTGCAGTTTGCAGTGGGGACATGCATATGGATTTCAAGTTTGACAGAGCAGCAAAAATGCTGCACAAAACCACCCTGAAGGTTTGCATCTCCTTTGGGCTATGCCCTGGTTCGTTTTGAATGCTCTACATCCTGGTTACTAATTTCTAAAGGAGTACTAAGTGGAAAAGAACTTGTGGGTGGCCTGTCTTTCTGATAATTTCCTGCCAAAAGTCTACATTTCCTAGCTTCCCTTGTGGTCAGGCCAAGCAGTTCCAGAAGGGAATGCATGTGCACATGTGGGCGACGAACCTCTCCCCTGCCCCACGTCTTGAAAAAGCATGGTCCAGCCTAAGGTCAGAGCATGGTCCAGCCTAAGGTCAGAGCAAGCTTCACTTTTCTATCTCTCTATGGCTGTTCTTTAATATATGGTGCCAGAGACCCGGGAAGGGAGATCTGATCCTAGTAGTGGCTCAAGCCCACCCATGGATAAGCCTTCCTGGCTTGCATACCTTCCCCATCCCCAAGCCCAAGACGACCCAAGAGGTCCACCTGATTCTCTCAGGCAGCATTTTCTTTTCACTCTGTCTCCTCTCCTTACCTTTCACCTACTGTCTCTTCCCAGCACAGTCTGGCCCAGGCTGGAGGCCAGGCTGCATGTGACCAGAACATTCATACAATGTAGCAAAACCCGTGGACAAGGTAACGATGAACTGAACTCAGAGGCCCTGGAAGGTCTGGGAGCACACTGGAGCTTCCTTCTGTCTGTCTGAAGACCTGCTCAGTGGAAGACAGCAGAGAATTTCCACTCTGCGAGAAACTTTGGCTGAGATTCTAATTCTGGGAATTCTCCACTGGCCTATCGTTTGATCAACTAAATGCCTGGAGAACTTTCCCCTGGCCCCCAGTTTCTTAACCCTGGAATAGTAGAGGCTGAGGATGCCCTTTTATTTTCCAGTCCCATTTGTTCATTTTGTGACTTACAGGGTCCTCTGAGTGGGTATCACCCCTGTTTTGATCTTGATCCTGGGCTCTACCATGAGTTCCAAATTCTCCATTCTAAAGTACGCACCCTCAGCCTGGCTGCAGGCTAATCTGAAGAGCTTCAGCTGGGAGACCTCATATGGGGTTAGTAGTTCACCTCTCAGTCCAAATCTGGCCTCAATATGTGTCGGACTAATGGTCACGACTGGCCCAAATCTAGAAATTTCCATTTATAATAGTTACACTAATTTAGGTAACTCCACAAGGCAGACAATTAGCATAATCTAGCCCCTTCCCCATAAACTCACAGTTCACTTTAAATGTTCTCAAGGTCCTGGTTTACAACCATGTTCACAGTCACACTGCCAACTGTTTCTGCTGGGGCTTCAAATTTGTATCTCCTCCTAACTGGGATAGAACAGAACTCTTTTGCTTCCTGTTTTTGGCCTAGTTATGTTTCTACCTCTCGGAGCCTGGAAAGAGCAGCTTGTGCTTTTAACAACTAAGAGGAAAAAGCATTTCAGGTTGCTTGTTCTGTCTGCAGACACAGGAAAACTGGCCATTGGTGTGTAAATTGATGGATTCAGTCTTACAGAGACTCAAATGTCTTTGAGGTATGAATAATATTGAAATTTTGTTTCATGCTTGAAAGAAAAAGGCATCTCAGGGCCCCTAAGACCAAGTTCTCAGCACAAGGGAGATGTATTTGCCCAGAGGGACAGAAGGCAGGGAATAAGAGACAAAGACAGGAAAGAGAGGTCATGGGGAGGAGTGTGGAACAAGGGAGAGGGAGGGTATTTGTCCTGGAGGAACAGAGGGCTCCCTCTGGATAGAGAGGAGGCAGATGTGGCCCATAGGAAAATGGCAGTTTATAAAGGTAAAAGGGGAAAACCCCCATGTTAAAATGAGGTATTTGGTTTTAATTGTTCCTATTAATTAGGTAGGCCAAAGGGGCTGTTAACTGCTGGGCTTCTGTACTTGGATAGCTGGGCCTTGGTAGTCAGCCTCAGGAGGAGGAAGTGAACAAATAACAGACTAGACCTTGGGGGCTAGCTTCAAGAATGTCATCTAATGGGTTTTAGCGAGGCAGGGGGAATGGGGAAGGGCGTGGCCTACCAGAGCCATGCTGGCCATGCTCAAGCTGGCCAGAATCCTTTCTATTGAAAAACCTAGTTCTGAAGTTGGCATTTGGGCTGTCTGCTCAGACTGTGCATGTTTGTTTAAAAGTTTCCTCCAGACCAGTCAGGGTGGCCACCTAACTCTATGACAGGGAAACAGAGAACAAAAGAGAACATTCCTGGAAAAGACTCCTAGCTAGAGAACCAGAGAGGAGTAACCTATCTCCATTGAGGTTACAAATGGCAAGGTATCTCACTGAATACTACCACCTTTTCCTGGGCTTCTTTATTATCTTTAAAGCTCTGTTTTTGTTGACAATTTAACTTTCTATATTTTAGGATTTGTAAGTTTATTGAGTATGATTTTTAAGGAATCTATAAAATTTAAAGTGACCTTAAAATCTGCAACAAAAGGGAGATAATAACGACATAGATAATCTTAATTTGTTATAGCATACACATAAGTAACTCAGACCCAACTCTTGCTTAGGAAAAGGGTATGTGCCTGGTGGGCTCACCTGGGAACACTCTGTGGCTTGCCACCATCTTGGCTGGTACCCTCATTAAGATGAAAGCATGCTGTGTGACTTCACTGAAATATTGTTAGGGTGACTGGTATTTATCTACTAACCATCGTATTCCTCCTATGAGACGAGGCTTCCCAAACTGGTTTTAAAACAGGGTCATTAAAATACCCTATGCTATTTTTGCTGTTTTTGTTAAGCTTTAACTATTGACTCATATAAAAAAGTGGGATTCTGTAAAACTACACTATCAAAATGAAGTTCCCGCTCTCTCTGTGGACTGCATTTATGGTTTAGTGCTCATTTTGATACTAAGGGTGTTTTGAGAATATAATCTTGTCCCTACCCAGATGGAGAGTCAAGATTTAGAATCTTACCTTGAAGCCTACAAGGTAAGATGGCCTTTGACAGTAAGTAAAGTGAGTAAAAAGGAGACATCACTGTTCTCTTGGAGCTGAGCTGTGTTTTCTAAGAAATTCCAATCTTTGTTAAAACATAGTTAATTTGGTTATTTTGCTTTACAAATCATGCCTCTAAACAACCAGTCTATTTTTTTAAATAAAATAATCTGAAGAAACTTGCTTATTGCTGTCAGAATGTGTGACCTACCAAGAGATATGTCCAAAAACAAAAGGATTGAAGAGTTAGTTTTAGCCTTCCTTGTTGGTTCAGTCTACATTACATGTAGATTATTTATTACAGGGTTGACTTTCATCTTTCATCTGTTAGTCGAGTGTATGGAATGAAAATGTTCTACAGAATTTTTAAATGGTTTTTCTAATAGGGTTAATTTTAAAAACTTTGTAAAAATGAATCATTTACTCCTCACATGACAGTCAGTGAATCAAATATTCTAGAGTGTTCTGGAGAAGTGTCTGTTGAGAAGAAAGCAATACAGTCAATGTCTCTGGGAGCATTTTTAAATTGAAAATTAAGAATTATTTCTTTTGGGAGATTGCAACTAAGAATTATTTCTTTTGGGAGATTACAACTTAGAATTACATTTTTTCTTTATGTAGACTGATAATATAAAATTACTGTGTATAGGTATAACAATTCAATGTTAACAAAATATGTATTAAGTCATGTTTTCAAATATTGTATATGATCAGTTAAGATAATAGTCCCAGTTTTTAAAATTTCACCCCATCAAACTTTTTATAGCCAAAAATAACATTTTACTTGAGATACTCTGCTTTTGTTCATTAAATTATAGCAAGTATTGGTAATATTTGAATAAAATGTACAATATCATCTGTGGAAGCAAGGAGTATTAGACATTTTTGTCAGATTTGGTCCTGCCTTTAACTGAGTTCTTTTACAAAGCATTCAGGTCCTCAATTCCTTATGCAGGAGTCTGATTAACAAATTGCTGATTGCAGTCACCTTTTCCTGGAACATGGTCCTGCCAGTTGTACAGTGACTACATTTAACTCTTCTTAACCTTGATGTAAAGGTCTTCCTCACATAACTTTGTCTCTTAATGTCCCCAACAAAGTTGCATGCTAACTACCTTCTGACTTAGGTTCTGGATCTTTGTCAACTGTTAAGTTTTATCATGGCCCCTTGGATGGACCCTCTTTTGAAGTATGCTAACCATTGTTCCCCTTGTCATGCTTCTGTCATTCTTGAAGCAGTTACTGAGAGACTGATGTCCTCAAAACCCCTAAAAGCCTTTGAGTGATCTCAAAAAGGAACCAACGGGGGCATGGCCCATCCCTCTTCCTGCCACCCTGGACAATGTTTTCAAGACTCAGAACTAAGACAGCTGGACTAAAATTAATTAATTTTATTAATTAGCAATTAATTAACTAATCAATTAATCACTTAATCTCTCTGTCTCGCCAGCTCAGACCAGCTTAACAAAACCTTTCAGGACCAGCTTGACCCCTTGACTACTGCAGAACTCCAAACTTAAAAGGGACTAGACCCAATTGCTGCTAAGGATGGGATTTGTGACTTTCACTGCAAATGATACTGCTTACACACCAAGTTCAACTGCTTTGAAATGGGGCCTAAAGACACAGGGACCAGAAACAGCTACTCCATTTCTCTCCCCGCTGGCACCTCCCTGTGATCACTCTTCCCTCGTTACCCTCACACCTACATTTTTTACCCTGTCTATTTAAATGTTTTACTTACTGAAATTCACCTTATATGCAAACAAAACATTCCATGCATGCTCTCCCAATAGCACACACCCTCCAACAGCTCCATTTGTTCTCTATATATCTACAAAAAGACCTTTTAGATAGTGTGGGAAAACTCTGGCTGAAAGGGACTTTCTTCCTTTCACTGCAAGCCAGACACAATCCTTTACATCAGTTCTCTATATTCTCTGGTTCCCTTCCTTGGGTGCTCTGTAACTCCCTGCCACTTCTGCTGTCTCCTTCTGATGCAGCAGTCTCTGTCACTCTTAATTACCTCTTACTTTCTCTCACTGAACTATTATGTCTCTTTCACCTCTGCTCTTCCCTCTGTCCCAACCTTCACAGAAAACCTCTCCCTTTTTACTCTGTAAACAACTCACTTGCTTCCAGCCCTCTACTAATTATTTCCCTAGTCTCTTCAGGAATACAGAATGACAATCCCTGATCCATCACAGCTGATCAAGTTAAGAATCTCTCCTTGCTACATGACCACAAGAACCCTCTTGAATGGGACCTAGAACTATCTCCTCCTCAGCAGACAACAGTTACAGCATCCTCTCCCTGCATTTTTATAACCCATGAGTTAGGAATGATGGCTTCCTGATGAAGAAATATGACTTCTCCTAAAACCAGGCCAAGCAGTTCAGAAGAGAGTTACTATGATATCATAACCATTTCCATCCCATAAGAAGCCACATCCTCTCCCATTTTGGCCAGCTGCCCATGTGGGTAACAAAGTGCCCCCCATGTCCTGCCTTGAGTAAGAATGCTGCTGCCCAGGGTCAGACCATAGGTCTCTCTGCCCTTCATCTCTCACACCTGCTCTTCAGTAACCTAACACCTTCCATCCCTGACGTTATCTTCTGCATGGGTGACTAGTTAATGTGGGCCAGAGACACACAGAAGGAAGGGCGAATAGGGTCCTTGGCTTGGGCATTTTGTGTTTCCTGGAGTGCTGCTGTTTCCCCTGTGGCTCCTGCAGGAAGGGTGGACCCCTGGGCTGTTGGACCCTCATGTCTTAGTCACAGGCATGATATTTTCCATGTCACAGCCACTGAATTTGAGCTCACATTTTACTGAAAAGGTCTCTCTTTGTGCCTGCCCATTTTCTCAAAAGGCTTTTGTTGCTTACAAAGCATAGAAACCCAGAGACCAAATCATTAAGCGTTCCAGGAAGATAGAAACAGAGCCTTGGTATAGGGGTGGTGCTAATGCTAAGATCCTGTTCCCCAATTGGCTCTTGATCTATCAATAAAGATGCCATGGGCCAATTTCTGGGCAGAAGGAATAGGTGGGATTCTGGGTCCCCACAGACAAGTGGGCAGATGCAGGAGAGAGAGGAAGGGAGAGTCCGTAATGCTTTGGGGAGAAAAGGGGCAACCAGCCATATGAGATCTCAGGCAGAGCAGCCACAGGTCACTTCTACAGGTGGGAAGTTGGGAATGTTGAGCTGAGTCTAAGGTAACTGAGCAACTAAAGTTGAGGACAGATTTAGAGTCCTAACCTAAGGGTATTGGGAAGGACACACTAGCTTGAGGAGATTAATAATGCCCAACAATTGAGTCAATAAGGCAAGTTGAAATTGAGCAATATATGTGTCTGTGTTTTTCATCCATAGATCCAATATTCTATGGATGGGGCTGGTCCCAGAGTTAAAGCAGTGTAGCAAAAGCTACACATAACACCTTAATCCAAGATGGTGCTATAAACTACTTCCTCCTTGTTTCAGGAGGTTGGGCTCAACAATACTCTCTTTATCACTTCTGTTTCTATTTTCCCAATATAAAGAAATGAATATTTATTACAGTTTGGGGTTGAGAAGAACATAGCAATTCTTTTTTTGCTTTGGCTGGGCTTTGTGACTACCCTCTTGTTTTCCTTATGAGCTTTGGCCATTTAAACATCCTTAGAAAACACAGACATACTACGTTCTGCCCCTGCTGTCCACTTCTGAACCTTTGCTGTCATAGCTGGCCCTTGTGGAGCCTGTGGGATGTTCTTTGACATTTCTGCCATTTTGCTGGCCCTTCTGGGCATGTCTATTTATATTCACTTGCTTTGTGATTGGAAAAATTCCCTGGCCAAAGCTAGCTTGCATTCTGGAGTCTATCATGTCTATTGTGTTCCTAGATGCAAAGTAACTCCTGAGCCACACTTGTGGCCAATAGGAAGGCTAGTTTCTCTTCTTGGTATGGAGATGTTCTCAGAAAGTGTCTAGACAAAAGCACTGTCTAAATAGAACCATGCAGAAGGAAGCAAACCGGACCTATAATGGAGTTAACTGAAACTGTGCCATTTACTAACTGGGCTTGTAATAAAATATGACTGAATCCAAATTTCATTTCTCTTCCAATACACATTCTTATAAAACTCAATACTTTTTCTGTTATTAAGAGAATATTTTGACATTTTTTAGCTCTCTAAATAAGTGGCCAGATTCTTTTAAATGCAGAGTACATGGTTATAGTGCAGCTTGTAAAAATTGAAATATATTTAAAATATTTTTATGTACTTGCATAAGTAATTAACCAGAAGCAATGTGAAAAACATATTGACTGAAATTATTTTTGTTTTAATTTTTCTGGCAGAGTCTACTGAAGAAATACTTCTCTCCTAAAGACCGTACTGTCGTGCCTGTTCCTGATAAAGCAACCCCCATATGTGAAGGTGGCACAGGGGTGGATGGTGAAAACTTTGGAGTTTTTAGAAGGCTATTCACTTGTGCAATTGTGTTTCATAGCAGAACAGTAGAAAACCTTAGTGACGTAAACCTACAAGTAATTGTCTTTCTTGCTGGTGTTCTCCTAGCAGAGCGAAGTGCACAGGACTTGACTCCTACAAGGAAGTACTTTTACAAGGAAGTACAGGGAGTACTGCAGGCTGCATATGTACATTGCCACTGAGCTGTGTTCAATTCAAATGAGAAGCACATAGCACCAAGAAGAAAAGGCACAGGAGCAAGTACAAGAGGAGGAAGGCTGTGTGTTCACGAAGGAAGTTGCCACTCCAGAGATTCTGTGACCACACTCCTCAGGAGACAGAGGATTGGTCCTGGTGCTTGCTCTCCATTTTCCAGCTGTTTCTTCGTATTTCCACATTTGGAACAGAGAGCAGAGCAGAGTGGTTGCTTAGTTCTGGATCTTCCAGCTTCTCCACTTGTAAGCAAATACAGGACCACAAGGAATGAGAATAAAGCCATTCAATAAAGTCCACAAACTCTACATGGTGTACAAATGTGACCCCAAGAAACAGATCGATACATCCTGTGAGTATCACAGAGGAAGCTCACTCACTCACTATTGTGGAGAGTAGAGGAGTTTTTCACATCAGATGACAGGCATCAAAAAACATGGACTCCCAAGTTAGAACTATTTTAACAGATAGTCAGTGTAGCAGGGTATAACTGCTAGAGAGGTAAAAAGAAGCACGAGAATCCTAAATGGCACCCAGAGCAGGCATGGGAAAAGATAGTGTCCTAAACGATGATGACAGTGGCCGTCAGCTCACAGGGGATGACTGGGGGTTTTTGGAGTCCAGTTAGGGTTAGAGCAAGTTGTACTGTTACCAAAACATGGTCCCTCCCAGTAACAGCACACAGAAAAGCAGAAAGCTCTTAAAAACATACTTTCTTGTTTGGCTGTCCCTTTATTCCACATATACAAGAACTTCCTTCACGTTGCAGTCTAACATATATAACCCACTCAGTGTGGTAGCAAGAATAAGTTCAACAGACTTCTGCTTACAGCTGTCCCATGTAAAGAGCTCAGAAAATGCCACCACGTCCTGTTTTTCTTCAAAATATCTTTTGTTTATTCTTTGACAAATTATAGACACATAGGCAATATATCTCGAAAATTCCAGCTTAACTCTCCACTCCTCACAAACAACACTAATGGCCTTCAGCCCTCACTTCCTGCCACCCAGCACTTTGTGAGCCACTGAGTCCAGTAGTCTGCCTGTTGATCTTGTGCAGGTGACCTCAGCTCCACTGAATTCATGAATGCAGCCACTATCCCATGTCCAGTCCTCCTCAACCTCTGTTCTTTTGACTCTCTCTTCCTGAGCCTTTGGAAAAGGGGTGATATGGCTGTCACTCTTAGGGATGGGCACTCAGCAGCCACTTGGTGATACGTTTTGTGAACTGTTGCCCACTGTAGAAAGAAGTTTCTCTGGTCAAAGCTGTGGGTAGAACTGATCTATAGATATAAGCATCAGTATTTAGAAAATAGTTTATAAACAGTAGTGGGTTACTCCCTAGGGCCTATGGATTCACAATCCATAGAGTTGGGGTTTTTTTTTTGTTTTTTTTAAAGTTTACTGTACCAGGCATGTATTTCCCCCTGTAGAGGATGTCTCAAACTCATTCTCTATAAACTGATTGGCTACCCTTACAACCTTTGTGCTACCATTGCCCTAGTGGATATATCTTGCTTAGCAAGTCACTATCGTAGCATGAATGACTGACCACTCTTACAATAAGAAAAATCTGAACAACAACAACAACAACAAAAATCAGTGACTTATCTTGGTTCTGTTAGAGAACAGACATTACTAATTTACTCACCACCCTGGAGAGAAAGGTGAACCTGCCAAGGATGGAAGAATCTTCTGAAGTCACAAATTAGTAAAAACTCAGAAGTGGCTATAACAATAAATAACTGGAGGCTGTGGGAGCCATCTTGAGAATAAGAATGTGTTGAGTGAGTATCTTGCTTTTTTAGTCAGTTTTACCATCAAGAACCTTACGATATTCTCACAGCAAAGATCCAGTAGGCCCCTCCCCAAGCTCTAAGAAGATGAAGGAGAAAGAACAACTTTTGTGAAATGCCTTAAGCATTCTCTAGAACAAAGTCCTGTCCTCTAAGGAAATGCACACCGTTGGAGTTTTCTTGCAGTACAAAGGGAGTCTCTGACTGCATCTGTCCTCTGGGTCTCAATGAGGCAGAGGTGAGGTGACACCTGGAGATGGCAAGGCCAAGTTTAAAGTCTCATTAAAATAAGGAAATGTAATCTAATCATAAAACTACAGGCCCCGCCCCTCTTCTACACCCTTTTGAATATCGGCAGAACTCTAGTGGAAGAGTAAATTAAAATTAAACGAGCCCTAGATAAACTCAAAAGAGGAGTAATTATGGAAGACAACAGAAGGTCAAAAACTATAGCAGAATTAGAAACTTTTGGCCCCTATAGCTACACTAGACACAAATTCAGGCTCAGCTTCAAACTCCATTAACATAAAACCCCACATTAATTCCAGTTTACCACAATACCTATTAAATGATATACTATGTCTGGCTTCCAATGCACATCAGAAAGCAAGGAAAAGCTGTCCAAAAAAAACAAGACAAGCATCACACTGGGGTCAGATACGACACAGGTTTTAGCTAATCAGACAGGGAAAGCTAAGCTTAGCACGATTAATATGTTAGGAGAACATGTGGGAGAGAATTGGACATAAAAGAATAGATGGCTAAAAATCAAAAGGAAAATGCCAGAAATAAGTGGCCAGAAATAAAGAGTACAGAGCATCTTTGGCGGTTCATCAGTAGGTTGAACATAACAAAAGAAATAATTGCTGTGCCTGAGGATGAGTCAATGGAAACTTTGCAATTGACACAAGGAGGAAAAGGAATTTTCAAAATCAACAACAAAACCACTAGCATGCCATCTAAAAATCCTTGAACACATTTAAGGGGCATTAGCATCATTTAATTGGAAAATCATGGAGGGGTGCAAGGAAAATAAACATTTCAGGGATTGTACATGAAATTTTCCAAAACGCCAAGCAAGATGACTATAAAATTATCAGCACACACACACACACACACACACACACACACACACACATGCTAACCACACACATGCATAAATGCTCAATACAGACCAACAAAGCAGAAAAGGAGAAGGACTAAAGCAAACCCAAAAGTCCAAAAGTGCAGTGAGTGAGCCATACATCAGTAAATGACGAAGACGCCCTCTGAGAAATGAGGTAGGAAATCTCTCACCACGCAAGCGTCCACAGAGAGAACATGCAGAATCTAGAGGATCAGTTTCAGTCACCTTATGATGCAGCAGAAGATGAGGCAAAGCTGAGCGATCAGTGGTTTTACTGCTAAGGAGTGCGCTCTGGAATAACCATTAATGGTATAGCATAGGAAATGTAAAGTCCAGCGTCACGGTCCTTGACTACTCCTTTTGCTCCCTGTGCTGGAGATTGAACCCCAGAGAACAAGAGGTAGAAACTGATCAGGAAAAACAGGAACCCAAAATTATCAGTTCTGAAAATGTCCTTGTTGAAGGCCAGAATGCCAGAAAAACATTGTGGTACCAGGTTCCAGATAAGCTCTTACCTTGCCTGGAAGCTGTATGTGAGTGACAGAAACTGAAAGTACACCTGGAAGCCTTGTGATTGGCCAACTGGACTGACCAGCTCATCCCTTCCTATGTCCCACCTCAGCTTCTTTTTTTTTTTTTTTTTTTTTGGTTTTTCGAGACAGGGTTTCTCTGTATAGCCCTGGCTGTCCTGGAACTCACTCTGTAGACCAGGCTGGCCTCGAACTCAGAAATCCACCTGCCTCTGCCTCCCAAGTGCTGAGATTAAAGGTGTGCGCCACCACTGCCCGGCATGCTGTAAGTCTTTTTAAAGCTCACAAACAGCTCTGTGGCAACCTACTTCCTGGGAGCCCTTCTACTATATGAGATCTCTCTCTCTCTCTTTCTTTCTCTCTCTCTCTCATCTATACCAAACTTCTTGCTAAAATTCACCTTCTGTGGTGTTTGAATTTCATTCCTCAACTTTTTGAGACAAGAACTCAAAAGCCACCAACAAGGGCAATCTTGGGTGGCTCTTGGGCCTTCTAAGATCCTAAACCCTAAGCCAGTCTCACCTAGAATCCAATGACAGTCTACTGAACCTAAAAGCAAAAACAAACAACAAAAACAAATATTTCCTGTAGCAGCCAGGTTCCCCTGCTGAGCTATTTCTTGTATGTCATAGATGTGTGTGCGCGCGCTCTACTTCTGTAACTATGGCAACACAGGGTACTGGTTTCTACCTGTATAACCACAGATATGTGAGTAGCACATGATGCTGCAACACTGTGGTGACACGCCATCATAATAGCATGTGGCTGCTGTGATACATGCTATGATTAGCAAATTGTGATTGTATGGTGATCCCAATTCCAACAGTTAAAGTTAAAGTAATAAGGATCGCTTTAACTGTAAATGGTCTTGGTGCATCAATTAAATTGCAAGAAATTATGACACAGAATTAAAGAAAATTGTCTATGAAAATTCACTTTACATCTAAAGATTCAGGTTAACAGTGAAAAGATCAAAATGCTACCACACAGTACTACTATACAATGCTACCACACAGTACTAACACAGAGTACTACTACACAATGCTAATACACAGTACTACCACATAGTACTACTACACAATGCTACCACACAGTACTAACACACAATACTACTACACAATGCTACCACACAGTACTACTACACAATGCTACCACACAGTACTAACACACAGTACTACTACACAATGCTACCACACAGTAC
>CM052708.1:98316003-98380769 GCA_028551405.1 Uromys caudimaculatus
TACTATATTAATCCTTCAGATCCATGAGCATGGCAGATCTTTCCACCTTCTGAGGTCTTCTTCGATTTCTTTCTTCAGAGACTTGAAGTTCTTGTCATACAGATCTTTCACTTGCTTGGTTAGAGTCACACCAAGATAGTTTATATATCTCTATCAATATTTTTAAGAAAATAATATGGTTTTATCAACGGATGTATAAAAACATCTTTCACAATCCAATTTTCATTCATAATAGAAACTCTCCCCAGACTAGGATTGATGTAACTCCATTCAATTCCCCAAAGAGCTTCTAATAAGTGCTCGTAGCTGACATCAGACTAAACAGTGTGAAACTAAAGAGGCTTTCCCCAGCAACCTGGAAAACACAGAGGGGATCACCTCTTACAATGGTGCATGCAGAAAGCCCAATGCTGCAATGAAGATACAGAGTTAAAAGCAAGGATCCCATTCAGAGAAACCCAACAAAATAAAACTGTCTAAAGATGTTTTGTTGAGCAGCTACGGAGTTACCAAGTTCTCAGAATACAAGGCTAATCCCTACAAAGTAATTTTTCAGGAGAGATGCAGTGGTGAGGAAGACTGAAGATCTTCTAGAGGGCCCAAGTTTAATTCCAGCACCTTCTTCAGGTGGCTAACTACTCTAAACTCCTGCTCCAAGTGTATCTGGTGCCCTCTTCTGGCTTCTAGGGGTGCTGCATGCACACAACAACAGCTCAGAAGAAAAATACATCTTTTTAGAGTAATTGTTTTCAAGGTACACCTGGAGTTTGTGTATTAAAATGTCATTCAGAAAATTGCCAAAAATTAAATTACTCAGTAAAAATGTATCAAATATGCATAAGATCTAAATGTTAAATAAAAATTCCAACACTTTAATGAAAGAAGTCAAAGTTAATCTAAATCAGTGGAGTCCCTAATCATGGGTGAAAGACTAAGTACTGTTAAGATACTCCTCATTTTATTTATAGACTTAATAAAACTCCAATTATAATTCAGACAAAATAGGTTATTGGGGCTGATAAATTGAGCCTAAAGTTGTCACAGAAATACAAGAGCTTAAGGGAACCCAACATAATACTGTAGAGCAACAGACATGAGGAGGCTCCCGAGGTGACTTTGGAATGCACCGTGCAGCTGCAGTAATCAAGCCAAGATGCATTGCGGGAAGAATAGATGGCTACTCAGAGGAACAGTGCGCAGTGTTCCAAAATAGGCATAGTCAGCTGATGCCTCCAACAAAGGCCACTCAGTGAGACAAGGCAGACTTCTCAAGAGACAGTGTTGCACAATGGGCAAAAACCTGCCAAACAAGGAGATGATCCGTGAATCTGACACCTTTCATGAATATCAACCAAGAACGAGTTATACACCTAAAGGAAATATTTAAACCATATAGAAATATCAAAATAAAAATTCAGGCAGTATTGAGTTTAGCAATACAGAAATGTTTGAGATAAAACACCAAAATCGTGACAAAAGAAAGAAAAAATTCCCAGCTGGACTTCATTCTTCTCTGCCGAAGAGACTGTTAAAAGAGCGGGAAGACAAGATCAAGAAGAAATGTCTAGAAAAACACACATCTGATAAAGGAAAAGCTTCTAAAATGTCCAAAGTGTACTAAAAATGCAGTAAGAAAGGAAAACTCAAGATTTATTTTTGTTTGTAATCATGTGTGTGATACCGCTGGGAGCCAGAAGAGGGCGTCAGCTTCTCTACAGTTAGAGTTAACAAGTCATTGTGAGCCACCTGCCCTGGACTCTGAGAATGCAGTCTTTTGCAAGAGCAACATGTTCTCTTAACCTCTGAGCCATGTCTCCAGCCATGAAGACCTATTTTAAAACAGGCCACTTCGTCAAGGAAGGTACTCACAAGAAATAAGCAGAGTAAGAAATAAGCTGGGTTGATACACTATTAGGGAATTTCAAATTAAAATAGTAATTGGATGTTGGAACGGAACTCTTGGAGTATCAAACATAAAAAATTTGGAAGTCCAAAATGCTAATGGGAACAGAGAGCAGCAGGAATGTGCTTCTGCTAATGTCAGGGTAAGGAGTCACACAGCCACTCTGGGAGACAGCTTTCTAGTTTCTTCCAAGTTAAATGCTGCTTAGTATCTAATCCAATAACTTGTCTGCTTCAAGAAGATAGCTGCATGCAGAATTACGCAAAACTGCCTGGAACAGTTCTACTCATGGTCACGCAGACTAGAAGCAGCCATGTGTGCAAAGGAGAAGAAATGCCAGACTTCAGGAAAAGAAATAGATACATCATCAAGCTGCAAATCGGGTAAATCTTAAATGCATACTGCTAAGTAACAGAACTTTTCAAAGGCCACATTCTGTGTGCTTCAAATTACGTGACATTTTGCAGAAGACAAAACTATAATAAAGGGAAGACTGTGGCTTTGGGTGTTCCGGAAGACAGGATTAAACACAGCAAGCACTTTTAGAGGAGGAATTGTGTATGACTCAATGATTAATAGACGGCAGGGCATGGTTGCCAAAATCTGTAGACTTTTAAACAACAGCGCAGATCTCAATGTGTTCATGTTCTTTTTCCTAGTTACTTTAAATTAGGTCTCAATTATTTGTGTATGCTTTGTGTGTGCATATGTGTGTGGGTGCCTATGCAGGGCAGAAGGGTGTGGTCACAGGCAGCCGTGAGCCACCCAAACTGGTCTAGAAATCAAACCCACGTCTTTTGAAAGAGCAGCAAAGGGCCTTAATCGCTGACCCATCTCTTCAGTCCCTCTGCAGTACACATGCCTGCAGGAACACAGGATGATTCTGAAGCTTAGGTACAGTGGTCTCCCAAGAGACAGCCTCCGGCACAAGAGCATTTAAAGTGAAACTATTAAGAGGTGAGACTTAGTGGGACAGGCTAGATCCTGTGGTATTGCCTTGTGTATGCCCCAGTGTTGATCTTGAGACTGGGATGGGTCTCCAGCGGACTATAATACGTCAGAGCAGACTCCCATCTATGTGTTCCTGCAGCAAATGCCTGCTCCCAACTTTGTGTACCCATCTGTGCCTTGAGCATGAAGAGACCCTTGCTAGGGCTGAGTTAAAATCCACTCCTCTACTTTATAAATGGCCCAGTATCACGATGCATCTTGTCCAAGTGATTGGGGTAAGATGTGCCTCAGAGATTAGTGAGACACACCTCCGCACACCTCCGCACACCTCTGCAAGCGTCTCTAAGGGTGTCTTAAGACTGAGAAGACTGACTCTGGGAGACTCACTCTAGGTATGGACAGCATCATCCCCCAGACTGAGGCTCAGAAGAAACAGAAGAGATCTGGGCTTCCTTCTCTTTGCACTTCCTGGCTTCTCTTCCTCATCCCAGCTTGATGAGCTGAAGGCTTTCAAAAGTTGACATAAAATACATCCTTCCTCCTCATGTTCCTGAGATACTCATCACAGTGACAAAGAAGTCAGACTACAAACAAGGTTGAGCTCTCAGGACTCAACTCATCCAAACTTCGGGTGTTTTTCTATAGTAACATAAAACAGACTAAGATAATGGTAAGGTTAGATGTCACTGAATGGGCCCATTCAGGGGGAGCCAGGCAGGTTCCTGCAGCCAACTGAATACCAGCAGCTACCCCCCCCCCCCCGCTGATGTCAGCATGACTAAGCACCCAGTTGTCACTGCCCTATGAGAAATAAGATGCACTTTGGAAGCTTTCATTCTGTCAGTGCCTGCTGTGTTATTTTTTCACACTCATTTCTTTACTGTCCTCACCTTCAAAGTGTTAGCCATGGATGTGATTCGTACTTGAACTGTTGGACTACCTAGTTTCTGGCTAAGAAAGGATTTTATAAATTTCATAACTGTTTTGATGATCAGCCCTGGTACTCTTTGGGATAAATCATTGGAACAATTTAACCAGGCATAGGATGATCTCTGCTGTACCCCACCAATTGGGAGGTCTATATTTTCATGGCCCTTCTCCTCTGTTTCACCACTATAGTTAAATACCACTTTAGCAAAGAGCTCTAGGATTCCGGAGCTAGGCTTCTTGCTGCTGCCATGATTGCTATAGTTTCTGGCTATCTCTCCTCCTTTAGCTGGCTCTTTCAAGAACAAAGGCATGGCTATCTTTTGCATGCTACTCACCTACTGCATGTGGATCAAGGCAATGAAGACTGTTCTTGTATTTCGGGCATCCAAGTGTGCCCTTGTTCGTGGTCTCTTGATGGGGACTCATGTGTTTCTCGTCAGCGTGACCATCTCCATGCCCTGGTGCTAATGCAGCCAGGCTTTCCCCTCTGTGGAGGTATTTAGGCATTCTTTCTCTGTAGACATCCTTCGTGAGCTTCCAGGCTGCCCTTTCAACAGGACACATGGCTTCTTTGATAGTGTTTGATCTCTGTCAGAACCATGCCTCTGTGGACTACCTGCACAGACAGATGAACTCACAACAATTTGAAGTTCTTTCCTGGAGTGTCATCTCCCTAGTGGCCTTTGTCCGCCTCACTGTTGGAGTCCTCCTTATGCTGACAGAAAATTTTTCTCCTTACACTTGGCCTTCTCTCACTGCTAACTCTGTCTTAGGATGAGAACAGTGCCCTCACGATTGCCACTATGTCTGCAGCTCCTTGTCTTTATATTCCCAGGTGGCCTCGATTATTGCTTTAGTAACTTGTCTGATGCCTGAATTTTTACCATCATGTGTGGTGTAACAGAAAGAGCTGTTCACTGCACCTGCATGTCTAGTTCTGGTACCGGGACCTGTTATGTGCTTTCTTTCTGGCACTGCTGTCATCCTGGTGCTGTCTGTATAAAATTCATGCTATATTTTCTATAATATATTTATATTATAAATGAATAGTCTAGGCATAAGTCACCTACAGAAGAAGAACAAAAAGCAACACAATTCTACTTACTTTGTTAAGAATGAAGAGTCAAGAGGGATAATTCTGCTCATAGTGTTCTTTCTTACCACCCATACTGGCCATCCTATCTGGGTGGCCAATGTGGACTTACCCCCACTCCACCATTTACTGACTAGCTGTGGTAGAGATGGCAGTAGGATCATTTCTCATGACTTCTGAGAAGCATATTATTGGCTTCATCACAATACTCCAGAGGATGCAAATGTCTTGTGATAATGGGGTTATGGTCGCCAAAGCATTCCAGTAGCAAATCAAATAATTTTAGTGGACAACAACACATGGAAAAATACCCACATTTCTTGACTGGGTGGCAATATGGCACAGATGAAAAATTTCTATGAAACTTTGAGGGAGCTTGATGTCGGCCGTGTGCTTGACATTTTGGAGGCCTCACTGAGTACTGCTTTGATGACACCAACAAGTTTCTTTGGCTGGTCTGTGTTGGAGGAAGCACGGACACAGGAAGACATATCAAAAAGAATGACTATTTATTCTAACTGTGGAAATTCCTGTGGACCTTGAGTCCTGTGTTTCTCAACAGTCTTTTATGCACACTGTATTAATATAGTTTGGGGCAGGTCTGCACAGGAGGCAAGCATCAACCAAGCTTTGATTGTGTCTGAGACACTGAGATTGGTAATAAAGATCTTTGAGTTTGATGTTGGAAGAAGTGCGTACCACAGAACACGTCTGCTGAGGATATGAATTCCAAGTTGACCTCTGACACACTGAGTACTAAACACATCAAGTTGAGGACATTGAAGTTTAGTATTTTGGTTTGTTGTTGTTGTTGTTGAATGTAGTTTATAAGAACAAAGCCAGGTGGGACTAGAATTGTCTGGAAAATTGCAAGATGATAATATGGGCTGGGCCAATTGAAATGATTTTCATAATTCTGAGCAGGTTATCAAATAAAATGCCGTGCCTTTACTTTGGTCAAATAAAGGGGGCTTAATGTGTTTTATTTATTAATTTTTCTGTAGAGAAATACAAACAGTAGCTCAGTTCCTTGTGAAGAGCACAACCAACTGCAAGCAGTCCAATGGCCCATATTCTTCAAGTACTTCCTTGTTATAATTCCCAAGGACCCACAAGTCTAACCTCCCCAAAGTGAGCAAGAGTTCACAAAGTAAGTGTTACTCAATGGAGTCAAGATCAGAAAAAGC
Source organism: Uromys caudimaculatus (assembly GCA_028551405.1). NCBI lineage: Eukaryota > Metazoa > Chordata > Mammalia > Rodentia > Muridae > Uromys > Uromys caudimaculatus. Next base: position 98,322,068 of record CM052708.1, read on the forward strand.
AAAAGATATCAGAGACTGGCCACCGTTGATGGGGGAATAAGGCTTTGATAGGATGTGGTATATTTGATGGGGATTTGGTATAAGGACATTTTCTTAAAAGGGGAAAGAAAGTCTGAATATCTTGTGGTCAGCAGCTGTGTACTGATGTAGATTCATTAAGCATGAGAATATACAAGAACACTGTGAGATGTTAATAGCAGAGAATTAGAGAGGTGGGTTCAGGAGGAACTCTCGCTACCATAGTCAGACTTTTTCTGAAAAATCAAAAATGTGAAGTTCCCTTGTAAAAAGGGTAAGAAACAAACAAACAAACAAAGAAAATAAAAGAACAGAAAAGAAAGGAAGAAAGAAAGAAAGGAAGGAAAGGAAAGAAACAAAACACTATCGGTACAGCAAGCTACTAGAAACACTGTTTTAAAACAACGAAACAACTGTAGTTATGAAAATCCCAAAACAACAGAGAAAGAGATTGGGCTGGGGGTCAACCAGGTGGCTTGTTAGTTAAGGGCATTTGCTCCAAGCCTGAAAACATCTATCCATGAGCTCTCTCTCTCTCTCTCTCTGTAATTTTAAAAGGGAGAAAAGTCACCAGGAGAAATGAGCGGAGTACCCGCAGGCAAAGGTGGGGCAGTGGTCGCTCATAAGCTACAGGGAACAAATGAAATCCTTTAGAACTAAACACCAACCCGGACAAAGCGCAAGAGGAAGCAGACTGCACAGACTTCGCAGAATATTCAGGGTGTGAAGGTCTGGACACAGCCACCTAAAAGTACTGTGTTACCTTCCCTGGAAAGTTTCCTTCCAGGTGAAGAGGATACTTACAGACCAAAGAAATGGCCCTATTTAAATTCAGTTTGGTGAATCACCAGGTTAATTGAGTTTACTTACAGGAGCATGGGTAGCATGGCATTTGTATTACCACAAAGCGAACTTTAACCTGGATGAGAACTCACAAAATCTACATCACTAGTGTTCACTGACTCCGTGCACAACTTTTAGCCAGGACCACTGAAGAGTCTCCTCTCTCCAGGCACTGTTTACTGCTTATGTGACCGTGAGAAGCAGGGGTCCCATGTGTCTTGTGAGTTTCCTGGCCCTCTTGAATCTCATAATTCTTTCCATAAGGGAAAAAGAATGCTTCAATCTGGAGGAAAATAATAATAATAATAATAATAATAATAATAATAATAATAATAATATTGTTTTAGTTTCATTTCTGTTGCTGTGATAAAACAACTTGACCAAAAACCTTTCTCTTACCAGGGAAAGAAAGGGTTGATTGAGCTTACAAGTCACGTTACAGTCAATCACTGCTGGGAAGTCAAGTCAAGAAGTAAAAGCACCAAATCCATAGTCGATTGCAGAGAGACATAAATTAGTAGCTACTTCTTGGCTTGCTCCTGTTTTATGTAGTTCAGATCACCTGAATAGGTAATGATGCTGCTTGCAATGGCTAGGTCTCCCTACTTCAATTAAGAATCAGTACAATTCCTCATAGACATGTCCAAAAGCAAACTTAATAATTGCTCAGTTGAGACTCTATTTCCTGATGATTAGATCATGTCAAGTTGACAGTTTAAATCCACCTGCACAAAGATGGAAAGTGGTAAATAAAAAAGGGTGTAGGTTCTTATAGGAAGTAGCAAAGGAGGTAAAACATAAGCAGTATGTAGTTCTTTGAAGAAGAAAATCAAAACAATGAAAAAAAGTTATAAATATATATCTGAGTAAAACTTTCCTCAAAAAGATTTAAATTTATATATTGATAAGAAAGTTAATACTAAGTTAAATACTATTATAATTATTAAAATTTTTAAATGGAGAATGAATCTTTTGGGCTACAGGTAAATAAGTTTCATTACTTTGTAATGAAATGAAAGCTAAACAGCATCAGATGGCTCCATGGCCACACTAAATACCAAAGAACGTGGGCTGTATTAGTCAAGGTTCTCTAGAGCAGCAGAACTTATACAATATATATTGTATACATATATTGTACACACACATATATATATATGAATAAATATAATTATAGCCATATAAATATATATGTGAAAGATATATTTATCTGTGTGTGTGTGAAGGGGAGATGCATATATGTATACATATGTGTGTGTGTGGGTCTATGTGTGTGTGTGCGTGTGTGTGTGTGTGTGTTGGCCCTACAACTCCAACAATGGCTATCTACCAATGGAAGGCTCAAGAATCCAATAGTTACTCCATACATGATGTTGGATTTCTAAGCTGTTCTTTAGTAAATGCTGGAATATCAAAAAAGAAGGCTTTAATGCCAGTGAAGGAGTGGACTAGCCAACAAAAAGAGGGCAGCAAGCAATGAGCAAAAGGTTCCTTCTTCTGTGTTAATATATAGGCTTCCAGCAGGAAGGGTGATCCAAAATAAAAGTGTTTCTTCCTGCCTCAAGATCCTCTGGATTAAAGATGTGTATGTGTGTCTTCCTACCTCAAAAGTATGGATTAGAAGGGGATCTATCTACTTCAAACTAAGCAAGAATTCCTCATAGGCATGTCCTCCATTTTTGCATTTTAGTTAATTACAGATGTAGTTAAGTTGGCAATGAAAAATAACCATTACATGGGCAAAGAGCAAAAAACAGATGAAAGAAAATATATATGTGCTCAGCATTTCATACCCAGACAAACTATCCACTACTAGTGAGAGCTAGAACCAAAAAGCTAGAAGCAAAGGCTGCTGAATGAGAGCATTAGAATGAATAAGGAGAGGAGGGGAGCTGTGGAGACAGAGGGTGGATCAACTTTTCTCCTTGCATTATCAGCAAAGACCTAAGCTCAGAATTTATTAGGAACATGAGATCACTGAGAAGCAACCCAAAGCTTCAGGTAACTCTGTAGTAATGTTGCCACCTGGTAGTCAGGAAAGATGGCTCATCACATACAGGCTGCCAAGGATGTGGTCAGAGGCTTAGGAGTTGATTTAGGGTTTCTGCAGAACCTAAGCTGATGGCAACTTGTTTTAGGATTCAAAAGAGCTTGTGAACAGATGGTTACTCATTTATTTTCATTATGGTGTGTGCATTCATAATCAAAACACATACATAACACACAAACTAGGCAATAGTCATGATAGTTTTCTAAGAATGAAACACAATTATATGTCTTGATCTTTAAAGAACATAATTGAAGTACCAAAATGTAAGAAGTGCCAGGAAAATGCTTTTCCATGATACAGAAAATGTAGATATAAATTTCATTGATTATATTAATAAATGTTTGTCATCATAGGTCTTCCTATTTATATTATCAGACATGATTTTTCTCCTGCCTAGTGATCTGACATTATAATAATCCAGTCCCACCCATGCTGAGTGGCACCACATCTGGACTAAGATCCTGAACTGTATGAAAGAGAAAGCAAGCTGAGTACAGGCATAGCCTCTCTGCTTCCTGACTATAAAAGCAATGTGATGCTTATCTGATATGATGGACTGTAAATTACTAATTATAATTGAGAGAGTGAGGCATCAGCTGTCTTAATGATACGTATTTTCTGAACTTGAGACATAAAATATCCTGTTATGTTTATAACCTGCAGTGATTATTCTTGTTCACACATCATCTGTAGCTCCTTAGACAATTTCCCAGTATACTAAGTCAAACATTGCACTGTTTCTGAAAAACACTTATAATGAGAATTATTTTCTGCCAGAAGTATAAAGAAAAAACTAAATATGAATGATGTAGATGAAATGACCTTTTCTGTTGTATGGCCTGAATTAAATAATCATTTATTCATATGTAGATGTACACACACACACACACACACAGACACACACAGACACACAGTCACACAGACACACACACACACACACACACACACACACACACACACACACACACGTCAGTTAATTTTTAACATTCTGTGACTAACTCAAAGGCTGGGCATTCCTAAATCTTCCCCTGCTAGCAAACGCTTCCCTCCAGTACTCCTGAGACTCCTAAACCTTCCCCTGCCACCCCAGGCCCAATCTGGAAAGTGACCAGTGACCATTTATCCCACATAATTCTTACATGACTGGTTGGCTTTCTCTCCTGTGGCTCTTTTATCCCAACTTTCTCCCCCAAGTCATGGCAATTCTCTCTTCCTTTCTCTCTCCCAGTTCCTAACCCATTCAAATCTAAAGTTCCCTCCTCAGTCTTCCTGCCCAGCCATTGACCATTGGCTTTTTATTGATCAACCAAAAGCCAACTGAGAACAAGGACCTTCAGTGTTTGAACATGCAGATTCCCAATTTGGGGAGCCAAATTAATTCAAAGCATTAGAACCAATTCCCAACAGCCACTGATCACTGTCCTGCACCTTATGCATTTAGTCAAAAAAAACAAAGGAGAGCCTGTGAGATGGCTCAGCAGATAAAGGCACCTGACCACTCAAGCCTAAGAACCTGAGTTTGATTCCCAGATCTCACATAAAAGTGGAAAAGATAGCAAACCCCACAATGTTGGCCTCTGACCTCCAAGTGGAGCTCCATCACATCATACATATATACCACCTACATAATAATTAATGAATAGGTAAGTTTCAAACCTTTAAATAGAACACATTTTCTATAATGATAGATAAATGATAAAAGGAAAAAGAACTTTATTATATTACATTCTATTTTAGAAAACAAATAGTATTTAAAGTATTGTATAGTGTTAATGTTAGTTTGTCTTAATATTAAAAACAAAAATTAACAAGATCAATATTACTAATACTCTATGCTTACGTGTAAATGTTTATGTTTTTAATTGATGAAAAATAGAACACACTAAATGGAATTTGAAATATTTGCTCCATCGATGAGTTACATGAGAAAGAGAACTATTCTTTATTTCTTCAACATTTGTGGCTTGAAGTGTAACATTGCAGTTGAAGATTATTTGAGATTATAGTTGGAATTCAGTCATCGCTAAAGCCCCAGAAAAGACTGGATGTGCAGAGACTCATCACCTTAGCCCTAACCAGTGTTAGGGTGTGAGAGGCCCTCACACACACCATGGCATTCAAATGGGTTGACTTTTTGCAAACAATATAGAAAATAAACCAGAATACAACAGGTTGTCCAGTGTCTTAGGGTTCCATTGCTGAGAGGAGATACCATGACCAAGACAACTATTATAAGGGCTATTGGGGCTAGCTTACAGGTTCATAGGTTCAGTTCATTATCATCATGGCAGGAAGCATGGCAGTACCCAGGCAAAACATGATGCTAGATCTTGATTCAAAAGGAGTCAGGAGAACATTGGCATCCAAAAGAAGCCAGGAGGAGGCTTCTTCCTTGGTGAGCTGAGCCTGAACATAGAACTTCAAAGCCCATCCCCACAGTGACACACCTCCTTCAACAATGCCACATGTCCTAATAGTGTCACTTCCCATGGGCCACACATATTCAAACCACCACATCCAGTCAGTACCATGTTGGGTAAAACACTGGAGAAGGGAAATATGGAGATATTTGTGCAGTAGGCAAAGGCTGTGGTCCTAAGAGATTGGCTTGGCTACTTGATAAAAGTGGTAAGACCTGTACAGAGAGGTTCTGGACATCAGCCATGCCTTTTGTCTCTCCCCTGGTACTGAAGCCAATGCAAATAAACCATGAAGCTTTGAATTGTGTCTGTTCTCATACATCTGTCTCATGTATCCCTATAAGAAAGGGATGTCGAATAAAAAGCTTACATCTTATTCATGATTTCTGAAAAAGCTGTGTAGAGATCATACCAGCTGCTTCTCTGCATTGTCATTTTCCCCAAATCTTCCCAGTGAGTTCAGATCAAGGGAATATGGCTATTTCCAGGTTTTCTCAGTATTTTTGTCTTAACAATTTTGTGTCTTCTACAGGTTTTTTTTTTTAAATGATTAAACATTTTGAGATTTTAAAGTCTCTTTTCACACTTAATATATTCTAACTCTCCCACATTAATTGACTCACCTACAGGAGATTTACAAAGCCATTTTTACCAGACTTCTCCCTAATTCTCCTGTGTATGAGTTGATTTGTTAGCCTTACTAATAATAAATTTTGAAATTCTTCGACTTGAAGGAGCAGGAGGCTCAGTAAGAAAAATTGATTGCCTTGTAAGCATGAGGACTTCACTCCTATATCCGAGCCGATGAAGAAAAATTGCCAGGCATGGTGGTACGAGTTTGCAAACACTGCACTGAGGAGATGGGGACATGTGCCCCGCTGAGGTCCTTGGTCAGCAACTGAGCCTTCTTAGTGAGTCGTGTATCAGTGAGAGACCCTGAATTAAAAACAGTTAATGACACGAGACATGACATCCAAGCATTTACCCTGGTGTACGCGTGCACACACACACACACACACACACACACACACACACATGCAAGCACGCAGGCACGCACACACACAGGCACGCACAGAAAGAGAGAGAGAAAGACATCATTGGACTGGTCCTTGAACTTCATGTAATATGACTATTTTGAAGAATGAACTGTAGAAGCTTCTGTGACCTATCACACCAAGGGTTGTACCACACAATGTAACCACAAAAGTGTTCAAGCACATGCATGGAACCTTCATAGCCTTCCCCAAATCACAGCTTCATACCAAGTACATTAAATTAAAAAAAAATAAATAAATGTACCATGAGGCACACCTATACCACTCTTACATATACAAGACTCTGTATCCTACTACAGAGATACTTGCGGATCCCGGCCCATTGTCCCTCTATTCACAATGGCCAGGAAATGGAAATTGTCTATATGTCTATCAATAAATGGTTAACAAATAATATTGGGGTACATATACATAATGGGATCTTATTTAGCTATAAAGAAAAATGAAATCACCAAATTTGTGCATGGAGGTGTATAACTTTGTAAACATTGACCAGGAACAATGGAAATTTAAAATCACAAGCTAAAACCTCAAGACAAGAACTTAGAAACATATCACAGTTAAATCTCTGTACATTACTTTAAACAAAAGATTAGATTTGGACTAAAGAACCCAAATCTGGATTAAATGTCTGTCTTTCTACCTCACACTTTCCAGATTAGAAGTACATCTTCCAACTTCCAATTAAACAAAAGTCCCTCACAGTTGTGTCCTCTATTTGGGGGTTTTACTTAATTCCAAATGTAGTAAAGCAGACAACCAAGAATAGCCAACAACTTGACATACAATCATATCTCCTTGTGTTGTGATTAATTTCCAAATGAAAATAATAACTGGGTTATAACACCTAAACATACTGTAACTACCCCACATATAATCACAAACACATTATATATTTAACCAGGTCATAAATATACCTGATTGACATAACTATCCCTCTTACAACTGCAAACACATTATAAATTTACAGTAGGTAGCAATGTTCCTTGAGGGACATTCTTTTAGCATCTCAACTTAAATGATATCCATTGATGTTCTTTTAATTGATGTAGCATTACATGATAAAGAAATTGGGGAAAGAAAACACAAATATCTGTATAAACATATTCTTAGTAAAACACCACAGAAACACTCATGTCAATCAATTACAATTCTTTTTCTGCAACTGGTCACATGGCCTCAGCTGGTATTTAAAACTATCATCCTTTACTACCCATTCTGCATTTTCTCCACCTCAGCAAGCATCTGGGCGCTTTTTCTGAAGTAGTGACCCATATCTTTATCCCTGGGGAATCTGTATCCTTTGTCATCCTGTGTAGAGTAAACTTTTGTACTTTCCTACTGACTTTAATCGTAGGACATGGTAGCACCAAGAAATGCCCTAAAACAGTGGTTCTCAACTTATAGTTGGCCACCCCCTTGGGATTGAATGAACTTTCCACAAGAATCACCTAAGACCATCAGAAAACAAAGTTATATACACTATGACTCGTAACAGTAGCAAAATTACAGTTATGAAGAAACAGTAAAAATAAATTTTATGGTTAGGGGTTTCCAAACATGGAACTATATTAAAGAGTCTTGCTGCAGCATCAAGAAGGTTAAGAATCTGTTGTGGTAATTATTATTCTGGGGACTTTCTATATCTCCTTCTTACCTTTAAATATCTATTAGGGGTTTCTATCCCACTTCAGAACTTTTCATTCCCAAATAAAAGATATAGAGACCTTTAGATTTATAATAAGCTTTAGAGCACTACAGCTGGGCAGGCATCAACCTTCTATGCTGTTTTGTCTGTTTCCCTGAGAAGCTTGACATGTTTCATTTGGGCTGCTCCTGCTCCATCAGACCAACCCTCATGGCCTTGTGCTTAAAGTCCATACTACACCATAGTAACCTCTTCCTTCTCTCCTCTCCTCATGCTTCCTCCATGAAACTCCAAGCCCCAAGAAACCTTGTTCCACCCCCTCTCTTTGGCCCAGCCTAGGCTGTAGGCGTCTTTATTATCCAATCAGGGATAACTTGGGGGGGGGGGAGTTTTACACAACCAAAGCTGGTGTCCATGAGGATCTCCTCATCAGGAGGCAACCAGATCTTGGGGCATCAGACCAACCCCCTTCAAGAGCCACTGCAAGGATTTCCTGCACAGCAGATAATCATCTTTCTTACCTCCATTATGGAGAAGCCATACAATTTCCCCTTGGAATTCTGAATCAATCCCTCTAACACTGTTTCCTTTCTTAGCCCATTGGTTTAGGGCATCAGAATACTGTGAGCCCATGGTGTGAATTTTATTACAAAGTTAAGGAAATAAATACATTGATTATCCTGGTACACCAGTTGTGGGTTGTTTACTCTGTATATAAAACTTTTGAGAGTTTGTGGAAAAATAAGGAAAATGATTTAGGTTGGCTGCTCTTAGCATCTCTGCATAGACTGACAAAGGGTAGGAATGAGCTCCATGATAAATATTAAGTGACTTCTAGCATCTCAGAATATGGTAAAGGACAACAATGAATTTAGTGATAAAATTGCCTGACTAGAGGTGCACATAAATAGTCTAAAAGTCTCTAAGTGTGCCCTGGAAGAGAATCTTCTTTCCAGCAACCACAGAACTCAATTGCAAGAAGTCACATCAAAGATTTCATTACCATGTTGGCTGAATTACAGAAAAAATTTCAAGTCTCAGCCTCAGAAGGTGTCAAAGGTTAAAGAAAGATTAGTAAAGAATGGGATTCTGTAACTTAGGATGGGGACCCCATTGAAGCTGGGAACCTTGAATCCTCAGATTCCCAAGAGTTTATCTCACCTGAGGAAGTAATCTCTGTCCTTAGCCCCACCCCTTGAAATATCGCCCTTTGATGGAAGAAACTAATCCTTGTCTACAAAAGCAGCAGCAACTGTCTCTGGGGAAATTGCCAGGTAAAATAATTGGTACTAGGAGAGTGGGGTATTGCTGTGACAGACATGGCCATATGTTTTGAGGAGGATTGTTAAAGGATTTTGAAAGTTTGGACTCTAAAATCCAGTAAGTGTTGAAAGCTCAGTGGGCTGTTCTGTAGGAGTTTGGAACATAAGATTGTTGAGGACAATGCAGATGATGAAGAGCTGGCTTGTGCAGTCTCAGGGAGAAGTATGAAGACTCTATTGGGGCCACTTGCTATTTTCAATTAAGCTTCAGTGATTCTGGTCACCTAAGGCTGAAGCAGCAGCTGTGATTAACAACATATTGGAACTATTATTTGTTGGGATACTTGATCCTAGTCAACAGTAGCTAAGAAATTGGCAATGATTAAGGCGAGACTAGTATAGCTGAGATGAACTCTGGAAAGTGTTTCCTGAGAGTTACAGACGTGGCCAAGGTTGTGCCTTGTGCTGGGAGCTGAACTTGGTGGGGTTAAGAGTCCCCAGGCAATGCTGACTTTGAGAGTGCCAAGAGTCATGGAGCTAAGGATCTAAACATAGTTGTTCATCCTGGTGCAGCAAGCACTTCACCCACTGAGCCATCCTTCCAGCATCAAGGCTCAGATCTTGCACATAGACAATGAAGCAGGCATATTCAAGCAGGAAAGTGAAAACTGTAAAATTAATAGAATAATTTTGGAGGTGATTTTTGTGACCTCAGTGGTAGGAAACTTGGTAATTAATGCTGCAAATTAGTAGAGAGATAGCGCGGTGACACATGCCTGCTATCCTATGAAGGTGAGATGCATGGCAAGTTCCAGGCAAACCTGTCTGACATATGAGCTTCAGGGCAGCTGGCAAAGGTAGCAAAATCCTATTCCAAACAGGAAAGCAAAGATCCCATCAGTTGTCAGAGTAGGGAACCCCTCTGCATCAATTCAGGATGCTCCGAGGAACCTTTGCAAGTCAATGAGAAGAGATTCGGGTTTCCATCTGCAGAGAGTGAGTACCTCCTAGGAGCTTGGGGAGGACAGTCAGTCACCAGAAGCTAAAGGCATCCATCAAGGGATAGTTGGAAATTTGGGTGAATGCATGTAATTTTAAAATTCCAAAAGCTTGCTGGGATAGAAGATGATAGAGAAGGCAAGGCCGTGTGGAGAGGAATGAATGGCAGCCGTCTTTCAGCATCACAGGAGTGGCTGTCACACAAAGACACAGCAGCCTGCCGAGAGGGATGGGAGGCCCTCCACTCCCATCACGCTTAATGACAAACTATGGCTCACCTCCCACCTGCCAAATACGGGCGAGCTATGATGCATCGTCTCTTAAGCATCCAAACAGTTGTTGGCTGAGATTTATGATGTAAGGAAAGAAGAAAGACATTCTTAGAATCACCTACTGTTAAGTATTAACCTAAAAATACATACTTAATTCACTGCTTCACTATTTCCTTTTGAATGCCCTTTTCTATTTTGCGTGTCTCTGTGTGTTTGCGTCTGTATGTGTGTGTGCGCGTCTGTGTGTGTGTGTGTGTGTGTGTGTGTGTGTGTGTGTGTGTGCATCTGTGTGTGTCCGTCTGCCCCCACACACGCATGTGCATGAGCATAAGCACCTTCAATGGATGTGTGTGCATTCTGGAGGGTGTGTGTTCAGGTCATAGCACTATGGTGCAAGTGCATGGGATCAAACTCTTCAAGCAAACACCTCAGTCTGAGCCATCTTGCTGACCGAACCTAACTTTTATGCTAAGGTCCAATGCTGACTTTTCTGCTGTGTAGCACCCGGCATGTGCTTATAAGTTCTGGAGAGTAAGTCCCTATGCTTTCTCTCAGGACAGAGGATGGCACACAGGGCCTCACAGTAGAAAGCACACTAATGCTGAGCCCTCTTTCAGTTTTCCCTATGGCTCACTACATGGTCCAGACTGCCCTTGAACTCACTGCATCCCAAGGTGATCTTCATGCCTAAGCTCCTTGGTATCTGGGACTACAGATGTGTACCAACAAATCTAGCCATAATTTAAAGACTGTTAGGTATTTCTTAAGCTGGATTTTTAAAACTATTAAGGTTATTTTTTCACATTAACACATAAACCATGTGTACAAACATATGCATACATGCACAATTACATGTGACATATACTATACTATTAAAAAAATAACAAAATATTTTAAATAAAATAGTGCTTGAAATATAATCGTGAGGCCTGTCATTCAAGTGTCCAGTCAGTCTCAGCAGAAACATCACTGAGAAATAACCCTGCTCTGAGCAATGCACTGACATTGTCTTCTATTTATGTTTAAGTATATGTGTGTATGTGTATCCAAATATGAAGCTTATTATTTTTATTAGTATGTCATATCATTTAATTATATTTATGCATAGATTATGTATATGATAATATATCATCTGTACCATGAACTTTAACATCAGAAAAAAAAGAAAGAATTTCTTTACTGAAATCACATATTTTAAACTCAGGTTTTTATACATAACAGTGCCTTCTGTGGACATCCTTCCCAAAAGTCATTTGCATACAGGAATTCACTTCTCTTTTGGGACACCTTCTGAGGGTTTTTACATTGTGCACTTTCAGTTGGAAGCCACTTATATCTTTAAGATCTTTATTTGGAGAAGTTTTTGTCATAGTTGGTCAATTTTGTATCATGATTTTGAAGCTTACATATACACAAATAAGAATATATTGATAGTTTTCAGGATGATAAAAACAAGCTGCTATATTCTAAGGTGGTTAAAATTAAGTGCTTACATAACCTTGAAAGTCAGAATAAGGTTTTAAAGACTTCATCATTAAGGCTTTATGGTACCAGTACATAGTTCCTGCCACTTAAGAGGCTGAAACAGGGAAATTCAAAGCTCAGTTTGGAGGCATGATGTTCAAATCCACCTCTGACCAGTGAGTGAGACCCTATTACAAGATCAAACCTTAAAAGAGTGGGGCTAGCACATGCTCGAAGCCCCCAGGAACACAAAACCAATCAGGTAATTAAAAGTAAGAGCTCATTGTTAGTCTAACAATGTAGCAACATCTCAAGAAACTGGGGCTTCTATGGAGCTCTGCTCTCTTCAGTGGCTACATTCGTCCTTTCAGGTTGCTGAGTACCTCTCTGCCCTGTGGGCATTCACTTGTTAAGAAGCAAGATAAAATGAACAAGTACTTTCTACCATTAAGCACTGTGTAACAATCAAATCCATTTACCTTTCCTGATTAAAAATAAACATTATAGAAACACAATTATAATAATTATATTCCAGTAACTGTTTTAGTGAAAATTTCATTTAGTATAAAAATTACTGCTCAAATTTAGCAAGTTAAAATGTTCCAAATTCTAAGAGGACTTTTTCTCCTGCAAAATAGAAGAATTTGTTAGAAAAAGCAAGGTTGGCAATCAGAAAATCATAAGGTATTAGGAAGAAACCACATAATGATTGTATTATTTACCAAATTCTTTAAAAATGCTGATAGCTAGCAAAAATATGTTAGCAGTAATAACTTATATTAAGGAATTTGTGTTTAAAGCTTAGAACTTATAGCTACACCACTAATGGAGAAGTGTGGTTGTTTTTCTAACTCCATTTCAACTATAATTGAGGGATTTCAGAGAAAGCTGGACAAGAAAGCAATTCTTGAGATGAATATTTTTCCTGCTGACAAACTGGACCATGGTGCGATCTGAACAGTGTCTGTGATGCGCAGTCTTCCTCAAGCAGTACATTGTTATTCCAAGGACAGAACAGGTAGGAAGCATCTAGAAATCTGCTAAGCACAAATCCTCCTTAGTGGCGAAAATGTATCAGAAGATTCTACATAGTAGCCTTTTTGCGGAATCAAAGAGTATGTTCACTTTTTCCTTTGGTGGCCTGTGCTTTCTTGCCGAGCCCAGGAAACATCACCAAATCCAGTGCCCTGCAAGAGAGCTTCTCGAGACCTCCCACCTTTCTCCTGAAGGTCAGGTTGCCTTTAGCGCTTCATACTGAGTTAATTCTGTACCTTGGCTGGAGATACATCTCTGGGCCCGGACCATTACAGCATCCAGTCCTTCCTCCATTAGAATGGCCTTGGTATCTCTCTGTCAAAACCCATCTCTCCTCTGAGATGAAGCCTATGCCCTGAACTTCTGACCCTGTAGTGTCTGTCTGACTACCAGAGCTCCCATTGGCTACTGCAACATTGTACGAAGATTTCAAAACAGGAATGTGAGACTTCAGTTCATACTTCTTTTCAGGATTATTCTCTCTAGTCAAGTTCCCTTGACACACAACTAGATTTTTTAAATTCTTTTATTTATTTACGTTCCAGCAGTTGTCCCCCACCCAGTGCCCCCCACAGTTCTTCATCCTATTCTTCCTTCCCCTTTCCTCCTAGTTTTAAGATGGCTACCTGATTTTAACGTTAAACTTCTTTCTTCCCTTTTTAGAGTCTCAGTGAGGGATGAAATAGATCAGATTGGCCCATGGGCCTGTCTGTGAGGGATTTTTCTTAATTGTGTTTATTAAAGAGGGAAGACCTACCCAGCATGTGGACAGCACCATTTTCTTGGTTGAGTCCTGAGCTGTGTATGTGTTGAGTCTTGAGCATTAAGCATGCACACATGCACTTCTTTCTGCTATTGACTGGCTTGCTGTGAGTAGCTGTTTCAAGTTTGTGCTGCCGGAACTCCCTCTTCCAACTTACCTTGGACAGTAATTTGGAACCGTAAGATAAAATAAATCCTCTCTCCTCCAAGTTGCTTTCTGTCAGAGATATTTTATCTCAGCAACAGAAATTAAACTAAAACACATAGTCTGGCTTTGAATATTCGTGTGCCAGAGGATAGCCTTGGACTCCCGATCCTCCCTCCTCAGCCTCCCAAGTGTGAGTACAGAGGTTATACATACACACCACCATGCCCTACTCCTGGGGCCTGGAGCTGAGGGCAAAGCTTCATGAGGCTAGAAAAGCACTCTATCTAGCAACAGTCCTAGGCCTTCTATTCAAGACTAATGGCAAGTCATTCACAAATTATAGAAGCACAGTTGGGCATAGTAGCCTTGCCTGTCAACCCAGCTATCTGGAAATGAGACAGGAGAATTACATGTTCCAAACCACCCTGGGTTAGCAAGATCTTATCTATAAATAAATAAATAAATAAACAACCAAACAAAAGGAAAAATATTCGTGAAGCCGGACGACATTTTTATTTTGCAGTAATCTGATTATTTTATTGTGATATCACTTCAAAGTAATATCAGCAACAATAAATATTTCAGCAGCTGAGTTGTAAAATCTAAAGACAAGTAAACATACACTGAAGCATATTCAGCAAAGGATTCATTTAGAATCATAATTATGAATAATTTAAAAATGCTCGCAACTTCTTACAATAAGCAACATAAATCGCTATTTATGTAACAGAAATTATTGACAGATTTGTAGTCTCTCTAGAATATAAATATTTCCTTTAAGCTTGTTTTGGGAGAATTTTCCCAGTGGGATGATATCACCGGTATAAACAAATACGCATTAGTCATTTCTATAATAATATCTAGGCAAAAATAACCTGGAGACCCATGGTTACAAGGATGGCAAAACATCTACACAAAAGACCCCTGAAGAAGCCACCAGGGATTCTTCGTGCCTTCTGAGTGTTTACACACTCCACACAAGAACAGCCGAGCAAAGCTATACACAGTGTCCAGTGCTGGTTCAGTTTCTGGCAGCTGTGCCGAGAACGTAGGGCCTGGGTGTGACTACAGCACACTGAATGAAATACTCTCTTGAAACACATTCACCAAGCCCAACTATTTTTCAGTCAATAACAAGCTTAGTGATAAACTATTGGTAACAGCTCGTCCTCAGGTACACAGGATCAAAGTGAAGAGTCCTCTCCTTTTACTGAAACCTCAACAAGAGCTGGCAAGCAGAGCCCTGCTTACAAATATTTTATGTTGCTTTAAAAGTGGAGCATACACTCCTTAGAAAATATTCCCTTGTAGATGCATTTGCCATTGACTAATTTAGAAAAAATGACTAAACATTGTAAGTAAAATTATACAGGAATTCAGTACATATAATCACCTTGACTTCATGAAAAGATTTAATTATTCTAGAGAAAATAAAGCTATTGTGAAATATATATGTGTGTGTGTGTGTAATATATATATATGTGTGTGTGTGTAATATATATATATGTGTGTGTATGAAATGTGTGTGTGTGTGTGTGTGTGTGTGTGTGTGTAAAATATGTGCCTCTGTCAAACATCTATCTTTGAAGATGTGGCAGGCTCTATAATACACTGCCATGGAGGTAGGTGGACATCATTTTCTGCCTCCCACAGGCTCTTATCTCACCCACTCCAAGAATGAATCAGACAAACAGGGAAGTATCAAACAGGAAGTGCTTTATTAAGAACTCAGAAGAAACTACTTAAAACAGATTATCAGGCAGGATTTTTAAAAACAGGTCTGTGTGTGCAGTGGCAGCAGCGGCAGCAGCAGCCTAACTGAAAGCCATTCCAGAGCTGAGAAGTGTTACAGATCTTGCAGGTTTCAGGAGCATCAGGTCTCTAGAGCAGTAGGTCTGGAAGCTGGAATTCAGGAATGAATTTCCATGCCCAGACAGGGTGTGGTCTCAGGCAGGAGCTGAAGCCAGAACTAGTCCCCACTGCCTGACGGCAGGAGGTGTCCTGGAGGCTGGCTTAAGTTAATTCCCTGCCCAGGACAAACATCTCAGGAGATACTCTTCTCTTCTTCCTCCACCTGCTTTTACAGTTTCCTGGGCTCTGTGTAGGGTGCCAGCTCAGCCCAAGTGAGCCCAGCTGAGGAAGGAAAGTGTGGGCATGCAAATAGGTGGAAATATAGGACAAACCGTGGAAGAGGGGTCAAACCTGGCTGGGTAGGGGAAGAATCTCCAACCCACCACAAGTTCACAGTAAGATCAGTAGGCCTGTACAGATGATTCAGCAGGCTGGGTCTTTTGCTTCTTTTCAGTTGATGCTACTACATGGCAGTGTATTCTCAGGCCTGAAGCCTGGTAGCTGTCAAAAGCTGCAGGAACAGAGCAGGGCCAGGGGAGTAGACACCTACCCCGAGGTTTCTCCTAGCTGCAGGTAGGGCTGGAAGATGACCACTCTCAACTGTCCGTCATTTTTCTGAATTTGCTAGAATCACACCTTGTGCAAGGCCCATGCCTTTGGTGGGGCAGCCCACTGTTTTCTGTCAACAGGACCACCCACAAGATGATGGTTTTCCCTCACCTTCAGTCTGGACCATGATCTCAGCTCTGCCACGTGGCTGACTTAGGCTACACCACAGCCTTGCTTTCCCTTGAGCCAACCAGCTTCCTTCCTTTCCAGAGTGTCAGCCTCCAGGGCATTTGACAGCTTTTTGGCATGCTAATACCTGCCTTCTCACGCCAATTCCTAGGGAACAGAGCAGACAAGGAGCAAACTGTCATCTGTGACAGCTCCAACACTGTGGAAGCTTCTCATGAACGAACAGAAGGTAGGTACTGCCTCACAGTGATAATCATAGGTCCACAGATGACACAATGACATCTTTGACAGAGGCATCTAAAGAAGGAGGGCAAGTTCTTTGCCTTGTTGTAGACCCATACTGATCTTCGTTCTGATTCAAGTAAGATAATGTCCCAAAAGTTATTCTGAGTTGTGTCACCACCTAGACCTGTCCTTCAGCCTTCATGTGTTTATTCAGTACTTGGTGAGAGGTCCATCCCAAAGGTAGTAGGGTGCATCTACTTTAAGGAATACATCATTTATTTTTAAATCTTTGAAATAGGGAATGTCTATGATTGAACAGACTCTGAAGCTCGGGTGGGAGAGCCCCACACGTGGAGTGGCCTTGATTTTAATTCTCAGGAACTCATGGAAAGACTGTTGGCTTTATCTGCACTCATGCACAACTCAGCCAGTCTGCACACTCTGCCTACAGCAGGGCCTACAGTCCTCTCTGCCATAACACCAGAGCTTGGCTGTGCACACCCTGGTTGCAGCCCAAGGTTTACACAGCTCAGCTCTGCAGCACATAGGACTCTAACCAGGATGTGAAAAACAAGAGGGAAATCAGGGAGGTGTTTCCTACTCTGGCCACAAGGTTCTCTATGGGAAATTGAGTCAATGCCTTTTTCCATAGGTCTGCAATTCTGACCAATTATCCAGTGACTCACAACTGCCTGTAACTCTAGCTCCATAGAGAGCCACTGCCTTTGGCATCCACACACATGCACTTAATTTAAAAGAAAACAAATCTTTAAAGAAGATAATAAATAAAGGTGACATAAAGAGGTGAGTTTTTGAAGAAAGTTAAAATAATCCTCAAACTGAGAACAGACAGGAGAAAAGTTTACAGCCTCCACTTTGAAAAATATATAATTAGAAATGTGTTTCACACTAAGACTTAAATTTCAATTTCTGGAAAGTACATAGCTGGATATTAGCTATTAGGATGGTAGATATTAAGACCTGATCCACTGAAGATGTCTAATGTTCCTTGTCTCCAAGAACGAGGTAAAGGTTCCCAGCGCTAATGAGTCTGTGCAGGGGCCCTCCTGCTGCGCATATTAAAGTTCACCAAGTCAACTCCTGTTTAGAAGTCTGTGGGGCTTGTCTAGTTAATTACTGAAGTCCTAAAACAATAGCTACTACTATCAATGATTGGTTAACAAGCATAACTGCCTTGCATGCTGAACAAGCAGCCTGGCAGACCTTTCCATGGAGATGCACCATCCTCAAGATTAATAAAGCAGAAGCTATAAGTGTACTGTTGAAGAGCAATCTGTCCGGTGGACGGCTTTCCGCCTCAGTAGAAATAATTCAGTAAAATAACTTTGAAGACCCATTTTTCTATAATTAACTTGGAAGTTGCCTGGGAAAATAAAAGTAACACATTTTTTCTTTTATCTATAAAACTTGGGATTTAAAAATAAATGATATTGTATTCGTTAAAATAGACACCTAGCCTGAACTCTTCATGGATAAGAAAGCCACACTTTATCTGTATGTGCTTAGCTCTGTGCATGTCTGTTTCTCTTTGTGTATTGGTGTGTATGCATGTGTGTGCATTTGAACGTGTGTTTGTAACTGTGTATATATACGCCTGAGTATATCTGTCTGTCTATGTGTATCTAGCTGGGTGTCTGCCTGTGAACATATGTCTGTGTGTTCAAGTATATGTCTGCCTGTATCAGTGTGTATGTATCAGTTTATGTATCTCTGTTTTATCTGCGTATCGATCTTTAAAACTGTCTCCACACGTCCAAATGTGTATCTGTGTGTTCATGTATCTGTGTGTGTGTGTGTGTGGACCAATCTGTGACTCGATGTACTTTTGACTGATTATATCTGTTTATGTGTTTGTTTGTGCATGTGGGCATATGTGCATTTGTACCTGTGTGTGTGCAATGAAGGAAGAGAATAGAGTTCTCCAAATGTAGTTCCATACCAGCATCATCCTATGGGGATAGATCACATATGCAAAAATTGTGTATGTGTGTGTGTGTGTGTGTGTGTGTGTGTGTGTGTGTGTGTGTACAATTATGTGCATGGTTGTGCAATGCTGACATCAGAGCAGTGTTCTTAGAATGTGGCCCTCACCAGTCTTATCATGTGGAAAGATATTAGAAATGTCAATCTTGTCTCACGTCCTCCTCCAAAGATACTGAATAAGAAGCCAGGGTTCACCCACAATGTGGCTTTTAAGCAACTTTGGCATGACTGTGCTACATAGCTGTTTCAGATCCACTGCTTGTGGTACACATCACATTTAAGTATTTGCTGTCATTCCTGCAGCTCATCAGGGCTGGTGAATTGTCTTTTTGCCTTTGGGATTCAGTAGAGGATTGTGATGGCTTTACATTATGGGATGACAGTGACAGGCTTGATACACGGTGGTGGGCAGAATTCACATTGCTAATGTATTAGATGCATTGTGGTACAGTCACAGAGGACAAACCAGAGAGAGAAGTTGTCTGCACAGACGCTCTAAGAGCAGATTTTAAGGCAGAGTTGCACCTGGCAGTCGGGCACTGTTTCGCCATCATGTGCCCTAGTTGTTTAGCTATTATTAGACAAGATATTTCCAACTTTTCTCGTAGAGACTGACAAACATCTGCTAATTCCTGATCAGACAAAAGAAACAATTCCACTGGAGTCTAACTTGGCCAGCTAGTGAATTTGACTGGGGTTGCCCACAGGAACACAGATGAGTACTGACAAGAGCATGGGCATTTCCCATCACACAAGGAAAGCCTCCTTCCTGGGCTTACGTACTTGAGTGAGTTAGGGCCCCTCCCTCCCTCTGTGACAGACCAGTATTGAAGTCAATCTTGTATGGGTCTCATACTCAGAGTAACCATTAGTGGGAGTTTCATAGGTAATGGCCAGGCCAGGCCCAGTAACAGTATTCCACAAGAGAACCTGTGTGGGGCCCATATGTGGATGGCTGAGTAGATCTCTCAACATCTTGCTGAGGAGCTTTACAGTGTGAGTTCTAAGGACTGACCCTGTATAGGGCAGTGTGAACTTTTCTGCAGTGGTGTCAGGACACTCTAGAGACTGATTGAAGCCAGGATTGTTAAGGTTCACTCTTTCAGATGCTGTGTGGAGTCTAGTGTATCCTTGCTCTGAGCCCAGACTGCATCCATCCCAGAATGATGTCTGTACCTTTCTCCTCTCACCTCCCAAACTTTGTAAAAGAATGAAACAAGAACAACAGATGTATTGACAAGAAACATTGTACATCTTTCTAACCTTTGCACAAGTGAGGCCTTGGTCACACCTCATTTTTATTCTTGTTGGCTTTGCAAAGTAGTACATGGCATGGCCCATCATCAGTAGCAATCACAAGTCTGGGTTCACTAAGTTGGTGTGCACCCAATCCTAGGAAATAGCATGATTCAATGTGACTTGAACTTCAAACATGTCAACAGTTTGTCTATGAAACAAGAGACTTGGCTGGGCAGGGTGGTGCACTCCTTTGATCCCAGCAGTAGGGAAGCAGAGGCAGGCAGATCTCTATGAGGTTTAGGCTAGCATGCTCTACAAAGCAAACACCAGGTCAGCCAAGGCTACATATAAGATCCTGTCTCAAACAAACAATAAAAAAAGAGGTTTGGATTGCTATTTGATCTTCAATTTTCTACTAATGTCAATATTTCTAAATATCTTTTCACATTTAACTTAGAAAAGACAGTCAAATATTTTAGCTTGCATATGACTACACTAGTTTTAACACTGAAAAATCCTCTCTCTTAGGCAATACCATTATCAACGTGCGATAAGCAGTCAGCACCTGAGAGTCCTCCTTTTCCCACTTGAAGGTACCAGCAATGTTTTCTCTGAAGGAATGAGACCTCTCCGTGCACTTGCCAAGTCTGTAGGAAGACTTTCAATCTGACCTCTTCTGGGTGGAATGAAGCCTAGGCTCATCCAGAAGTTCATTCACTACTCAGATATGACTAGCTAGAATTCCAGAAAGTTGTCCTTGGTCTGATCTACAATAAAAGGAAACAATATGGACTCAAGTCAACATCATTGCACTAAGAGCCTTGATGTCTCCAGAATCTCCTGCACCATATGTCCCAGACTGGACAGCTTTCTGACCATGCCTGCATCAATCTTGACTTAACTTTCAGGGAGAGGAAATCTGATGTGCTCCTGTAGCACCACTGTGTGCAAGGGGTAGGGAGCTGGGCATGGCAGCCCAGTCCAATCACAAGGTGGAAGGGAACAGGAGTGGGAAGTGGTCCCTTAATCTGATAGCAAAACACATTGGGTTGGGTCCTATGCCATATCCCAACTTCCAAAGCGCTCATTAAACTTACATTTTTATTCATTTACTTTCTCAACTTGACATATACATACACATACACATACACATACACATACACATACACATACACATACACATACACATACATATACATATGATGTACTGTGATCATATTCATCCCTATTACGCTCTTTTATTTCCCATCAACTCCTCTCTTCTCATCTTGTCCCTTCCTACTTTCCTGCCATGTGTGTGTGTGAATGTGTGTGTGTGTGTGTGTGCATGTGTGTGTGTGTTCAAATCTTTTGCACATAGCTATGGCTGGTATACACTCATGGTTACAATAACCATGCCACACCCAGAAGGCAGAGGTTTACAGTACTCTTCCCTGTCCTGTGACTCTTTCAAACCATCTTCTGCAATGTTCCCTGGGGGAAGTCCCTCTATGAGGAAAGAGTTTAACATGCAGAGAGATTTAAAGGAATAAGAAGAGCTGAACCTTAACCCTGGAAGGCATCTGTTCCCTTCAAATGAGAAATGACCCATCGGCAAGAACGGAGGTGAGCGAATGAGGTGGGAACATGGGCCGTAGCTGTGCTCAGACCATTGGGCTGTTGTGGTCAGCAGCAGGAGCATCCAAACCTCAGGGAGGAAGAGGCACCTGAATGGGCCACCCTATCGGCTTGCTCGTTGCCTTGGTTGTTGGAAGTAAGGAATTTATGTTTAAAATCGCTGCTGCTTACATCATTTCTCACTGAGAAATTGATGCTTGCTGTAATTGGTGTATGCAAAACAAGAAAAAATATACCTGTGATAATAAATGATCATTATTTGCTTTCTTAACATGTTCTTTTAGGAATTTTTCTCTGCATATATGCAAATATTAGTAGAAAATGTATATGTTTTCTTTCAGTATGGCAATTACATTTCCATTGAGAATGTAAGGAAATTCTAAAACTTGCATAGAATAAATTGAAAATGCTGGTAATCAAATAAACCTTTACTGTGTATATGCATATGAGTGTATATAGCAAATAAAATTTGGATAATGAAGGAGAACTACTAAAACACATTTTATTCAAAGTGTAATCATCTCAAAACACATTACATGTTAATTTTTTTTGTTTTGTTTTGTTTTTTGTTTTTTCGAGACAGGGTTTTTCTGTGTATCCCTGGCTGTCCTGGAACTCACTCTGTAGACCAGGCTGGCCTTAAACTCAGAAATCCACTTGCCTCTGCCTCCCAAGTGCTGGGATTAAAGGCATGTGCCACCACTGCCCTGTTATTTTAATTTTTAAATAATTAGTTTTTGAAATTGGATCTTGGTGTGAAGTCTACTTTGTCAATTGCTTGTTTTGCTTAACAATGGAACCCTGCTTTACAAGACATGATGGGTCTTTGTCCTGGTGTTTCTCATCATATTTGACAGTGCGTGGAGATGCTGTTTGGTTTTTACAACCGTGGATAGAGACACAATGAAATCTAGTGCCTGGAGGTCAAGGATGCTGCCAGAAACTACACACTGCAAAACAGACATCCACTCAAAATGCCAGTAGTGTCCTGGTGGATCCTCAGCTGTTTCTTAGATCCTCCATTTGTGTGACTGAAGGGTTAAGAGGATATTTCCAATTACAGTGGTCAGATATCCAGATCCCAAAAATCCCTGCCTACACCCACAGACAAATACTGGCAAGAATCCCACCTCAGAATTCATCAGGGGGAAGCAGTGGGCCCCTAAGTCTTGCCGTGTATGTTTACGTAGCGGACCAGTGCCTGAATTTGTGGGAGGTCCTATATGGCCTTCAAGATGCCCCCAGAGGCAAGCTTGCAATGGCAAATGCTAACTGAAATCCTGTTTCCTTCAGCTTCTACTCAAGTCTCCTTTTCCTTAACTGTCTACATTCTCTTTCAGGCCATCAGTAAGGCCCGAAGAGCAGTTTTCTTCAACAACAATGTCTTCTAATAAATCTTGAGGGACAAGAACGCCATGTTTGGTGACAAATAAGGGCAAGAGATGCTTCTTCCAATGTGTGCTGAGCATGTGTTATGGTTCTAAGACTGAAATTTTATAAATAAAGGAAGTCCACTTTCCCATATTGTCAGAGACCAAAAAAGACCTTGGCTTAATTGAGCCTTGACATATTCTGCTAAGATGAAGAGTCTCAGGCTTGACTTATTTTGCTAGTCATAGTGTCCCGGGCTCCACAGCGGGCATTCCTTTGATTCCTTCCTGCCAGATACCAGATTACCTTGTTTTGAATCTAGGACCTCGCTCTTGATCAGATAATCAGGGTGTCCTAGGCTTGGTTTGATTAGCAAGTCAAAGTGTTCCAGCTCCACAGCAGGCATTCCTTTGATTCCCAGTCTCACTGCCTCCAGCAAGGGATTAGACATCCTGTTTTGAACCGGCCTACAGCTCCAGGACAACAATGACACAGAACTATGTGTGACGACTAGTTACCTTTTGGAATTCCCCTTCCTCTGCCATTTCCCGCCCTAAAGTGTTTAAATATATGTAACAATAAAGATTGTTTGGGGCTTGATCGGAATACCGTCTTACCCTCACGCATTCTTTGTCTCCTGCCTCTTTCCACCGTCGACAGTTTCTCTCCACAGCACCGGATTATCCTGCAGGCAGGACACTCCAGACCCAGTTGCTAGTCTGTCCTGGAAGAGCTCTCCGGGACATGGCGGGATAGCGAGCTCTTTGCACCATATACCACTTACTAGTGGAAGACATTGTCTAATGTCTAAACGTATGTCAAGCCGTTTCCTCATTTGAGATGACTTTTAGATAGCTGCAAATATGCTATACGAAAAAAACTTATTTCCAGGATGAATAAGCACTTCAATGTTTATTATCATTTTTGCAGTTTTGTGAATTGTGATTTTTCCCCAGTTTGTTTGAGACAGGACCTCATTACGTAGACTTTATTGACTTGCAACTTGCTACAAAGCCCAGGCTGGCCTTCATAATCCTCCTGCCTCTGCTTGAATGCAGCATTCACAGGAGAACACATTGGTTTGTTGTAGCTTATTAGCTGCAAAGACTTCTTTGTATATCCAGGAGACACATGAACGTATGCTACAAATGTTTACTTGATAATTTTAAGGTTATCTCATAGTGAGTTCCCAGCAGGCAGGATTTTCTAGAAGTAAAACAATCAAACAGATCAGTTCAGCATCTATAGATAATAGTTCTAATTCGAATATTAAAGATCAGTCTTTAATAGAGGTATAACTAGCCACTCCACATGAGGTTATAGTTGTAAGATCAAAACCGACAAATAAGAAAAAATAGAATTAAGAAATAACAGGTGTGTGTAAATGCCCCAAATACAGAGAACAGAGTCTATAGAGTAGAGTAACTGTAAATACGGGGAAGCATGTGGTGAACCTAGATTTTTAAGTCTAAGTTGTTTAAAATGAGTGTTTCCTTCACCTGTTCCCTTCACTCCATTAGGCCAAGCAGTGCTTTTGATTATTTTATGTGTAACAATCCTCTGTATGCTTGGTAGACTGAGTGAAGGGAGATGGGAAAACAGCACTGTGAGTAAGAAGTCCAGGAAAGCAGCTCGATCTACAAAGACTGATTTAATCTGTTCTCTAATACTGATCAACTGATTAGAATTTCAGTGGAGCAGCTGGAATGTTGCAGGGATGGAGCCTAATTACAATTTATTTAGGGCTATTTTTAGTCCTCTAATAGTTATTTCTTGGCCACCTCTATGTCAGACCTAGCAATCTGTTAGTAACAGATTTTTAAAAAAGAGAAAGAAACTGCTCCCCTATTGGAACATGGTATTTTGACTAGTCTAAATCTGTGCTACTGGGCCATAGTTACTCACATTTGGCTACATAATAAGCTAGCTCTTATCCACTCCCCACCCCAACAACTGTATATTATAAAAGGTGTTTCTTAGTTTGGCCTACACTATTGTGTCTGAGCAGTCTAAGAGTAGCTATCTTCACACTGGACAAGCTCAGTGGCTCCCCAGCCCAGGAAGCTAGAAACCTCAGCAAACCCAAACTGATGTCAATGGCCTGGAAGATTCCAAAGGAGTCATTGGTATTCAGTCTACATTGGAATATCAAAGAAGCAGGAGTCAGATCTCAGAGCAGGATAGCTGTCATGGTGGCTATGGTGGTGGCAGCAGCAGATGCACTAGCTAAGGAAAAAGTGAATGCAGGCAGGCAGTCGCACTGTTTTAGACAGGGGCCATCAGTTGGATAGTGCTGTCCACTCTGAGGGAAAATGCTCTCTCTAGCAGGCTCAGCAGCATACCTCTGTTGGTTTCAGGTCCTGTCAAGTTGACTCCAGGGTTAATGGAGTGTCCTGAGTCCACTCCGCCACAGGGCTCGGGCTGCTTGGGGAGGCAGGACACAAGAGTTTTGCTTACCCTATGCCTGCACCATAAGGGTGTCGGGCTATGGGAAGCCATGGGACACTACTCCAGGGGACGGGGAGTGCAGTATGTGGTCCCGGGGACAGCCAGAGTTGGCTCAGGGGTCCCTGGCCTCTGTGGAGGCCAGGGCTGTCTGATTCTCAGACTCTTAGATATCCAAGCTCCACTGGGAGCTAGAGAAGAGCTAAGAATGGAGTGGGGGCCTTCAGGCTGGATCTAGCCTGGGGCTGAGGGGAAGAAGGGGAGGAGCTCTGGCTGGATCCTCAGGGATGAGTCTTTGGCTTGGCTTGGTGGTCGTGGCTGGGAGCCCTGAGAGGCCTTCCACAGGAGATTAGGCGGCCAGCTCTTTACAAAAGCCTTCTCCATTGCTCCCCACAGTGGATCCTGATGAAAAGAGATAGTCCATGGTTTTAAGACATTTATTGTCATGGCGAAGAGTAGATGAATAAAACTGTACCCCACTTCTCAGGGGCCAGCCTGAGGTAAAATACCTTTTGCAGGGAGGAATGTCTGGGAAGGGGAGTTTATTGGCTAAGCCTCCAGGCCCTTAGGTACCTCATTAAAATGGAGATCTGTCTTGAGGCTATGTGACTGGTGGTCATGTCCTCTATCTGTGGAGGGGCTTGGAGTGTTGCCCTTCAGGGTCACTGGGGTTTGAAGCCTCTGCTCCACCAGAAACCAGGCCTCCTTTCACGGTTCCACAGTTGACAAACAAGACAAACTATCCCAGTATTTTCTGTATGGTAGATAAGTTTCTGAAAACCAGAGTGATCATTTTGTTCTTTCATAGCTCATGTCATGTAAGTATTGCCTGGAATATTCCTACCAGCCCACTGCCTGTCTTGTTTTGATTTTGATGCTGTTGTTTGCTTGGTTGGTCAGTCAGTTTTACAGGTCTGAGAGAGGCATAAGGACAGATGAGAAAAGCATTACAGCTTTAGGGCTTTGATCTGACCTAGAGGGTGTTTTGTCGTATTGATTTTAAGCAGCCTTTTCTCATTGGCTAACACAGTGTCATGCAGTAGGCAAGCTGTTCTTTATTGCACTCCTTTTTCATTATTTCATACATTTACATGTTTTCCCAGTTTCCTTCCAACGAGAAAGCAAACAAATGAACATCAGCTAGACATGCTAATGGATAACTGTGAATTCTGCATCCTGGGCAGAGTCAGAAGCTCAAGTATAACGTCAACCTAGGACATATGGTAAGTATGCATGGACAGAGAAATCCATACACCCTATCAATCTGTCTCTATCTCTTACATACATGTGCACACATACAGACAAGCCTGTTATTCAGCTTTAAAAAAATAAATCATAATCATAGCGACCCAAAAATTTCTACCAGAGAAATACAGCTGACAAACACCTTCAGCAAAGTGACTGGATACAAAGTAACTCAAAGAAATCAGTAGCCCTTTGATATACAAATAAGTGAGCCAAGAAAGAAATTAGGGTAATAACACCCTTTACAATAGCCACCAATAATATAAATATATCTTACTCTAACTCTAACCAAACAAGCGAAAGATCTGTATAACAAAATCCTCAAGTGCCTGAAGTAATTGAAGAAGATCTGAGAAGACTTATCCTCCCTAAGTCAGGGCCTTCATTGACTAAATGATAGTTATGATTAACATAGTGAAAATGGCCGTCTTACCAAAAGCAACCTACAGATATAATGTAATCCCCATCAAAATTCCAACACAATTTATTACAGACCTTGAAAGAACAATTCTCAACTTCTTATGGAAAAACAAAAACTGCAAGATAGCCAAAACATTACTGAACAATAAAAGAACTTTGGAAGGAATCACCATCCCTGACCTCGAGCTATACTACAGAACAATAATGAAAACTGCATGGTATCTATATAGAAACATACACGTTGATCAATGGAATCGAATCAAAGACACAGAAATCAACCCATACACCTATGGACACTAGATTTTTGATAAAGAAGCCAAAACCATACAATGGAAAAAGAAAGCATCTTCAACAAATGATGCTGTTCTAACTGGATGTCTGCATGTAGAAGAATGCAAATAGATCCATATTTATTACCCTTCACAAACCTCAAGTCCAAGTGGATAAAGAATCTCAGCACAAAGCCAGATACTAAATCTCATAGAAGAGAAAGTATGAAATACCCTGGAACACATTGGTATAGGAGAAAATGTCCTAAACATAAATGGCTCAGACTCCAAGATCAACAATTAATAAATGAGGCCTCATGAAACTGAAAAGCTTCTGTGAGGCAAAGGACACCATAATTAGGACAAAACAGCAGTCTACAGATTGAGGAAAGATCTTCACTAACCCTGTATCCAATAGAGGGCTAATATCCAAATATTATAAAGAACTCAAGTAGTTAGACACCAACAACCCAAATAATCCAAGTTAAAAATGGGACACAGAGCTAAACAGAGAACTCTCTATAGGGTAATCTCAATGGCCAAGGAGCACTTAAAGGCTTCATAAAATTGCAAAGTTTCTGTCAATAGGACAAAATGGCAACCAACAGATGGGAAAATATCTTTGCCAATCCTACATCCGATAGAGGGCTAATATCCGATATATACAAAGAACTCCAGAAATTAAACTCCAGAGAACCAAATAACCCTATTAAAAATGGGGTACAGAGCTAAACAAAGAATTCTCAACTGAGAAAACTCAAATGGTCAAGAAGAACCTAAAGAAATTTTCAACATCCTTAGTCATCAGGAAAATGCAAATCAAAACAACCTCTCATGGTTCCACCTCACACCAGTCAGAATGGCTATGATCAAAAACTCAGGTGACAGCAGATGCTGGTGAGGATATGGAGAAAAAGGAACACTCCTCCATTGTTGGTGGGATTGCAAGCTTGTACAACCACTCTGGAAATCAGTCTGGTGGTTCCTCAGAAAAGTGGACACAGTATTATCTGAGAACTGAGCTATACCACTCCTGGGCATATACCCAAAAGATGCTCCAGCATATGAAAAGGACATATGCCCCACTATGTTCATAGCAGCCATATTTATAATAGCCAGAAGCTGGAAACAACCCAGATGTCCCTTATCAGAGGAATGGATACAGAAAATGTGGTACATTTACACAATGGAGTACTACTCAGCTATTAAAAACAATGACTTAATGAAATTCACAGGCAAATGGATGGAACTAGAAAATATCATCCTGAGTGAGGTAACCCAATCACAAAAGAACACACATGGTATGCACTCACTGATAAGTGGATATTAGCACCAAAGTTCAGAATATCCGAGATACAATTCACAGACCAAATGACACTTAAGAAGAAGGAAAACCAAAGCGTGGGTGTTTTGGTCCTTCTTAGAAGGGGGAACAAAATACTCATGGGAACAAATACAGAGACAAAGTGTGGAGCAGAGACCGAAGGAAAGGCCATCCAGAGACTGCCCCCGGGGATCCATACCATAACAGTCACCAAACGCAGACACTATTGTGGATGCCAAGAAGTGCATGTTGACAGGAGCCTGATAGAGCTGTCTCCTGAGAGGCTCTGCCAGAGCCTATAAATACAGAGGTGGATGCTCACAGCCAACCATTTGCCTGAGCACAGGGTTGCCAATGGAGGAGTTAGAAAAAGGACTGAAGGACTAAAGGGGTTTGCAACCCATAGGAAGAACAACAATATCAACCAACCAGAGCTCCCAGGGTCTAAAACACCAACCAAAGAGTACACATGGAGGGACCCATGGCTTCAGCCCCATATGTAGCAGAGGATGGCCTTGTTGGGCATCAATGGGAGAAGAAGTCCTTGGTCCTGTGAAGGCTCGATGGCCCAGTGTAGGAGAATTCGAGGGCAGGGAGGCTGGAGTGGGTGGGTGGGTAGGGGCACAGCCTCATAGAAGCAGGGGGATGGGAGTTTCTGGGAGGGGAATTGGGAAAAGAGATAACATATGAAATATAAATAAAGAAAATGTCCAATAAAAAAAATGTTCAAAGTATTTAGTCATCAGGGAAATGCAAATCAAAATAACTCTGAGGTTTCATCCTACACTTGTCTGAAAGACTAAGATTAAAAACTCAAGAGATAGCACATATTGGCTAGGATGTGGAGCAATGGGAACACTTCTTCATTGCTGGTGGCAATGCAAACTTGTATAACCACTTTGGAAATCAATTTGGCACTTTCTCAGAAAACTGGAAGTAGTTCTACCTCAGAACCCAGCTATACCACTCCTGGGCACAGACACAAAAGACATTCCACCATCCCACAAAGACACTTGCTCAACTATGTTCATAGTGTAAGGGACTATGGTTCTTGGAAGAATGATACCCCAGATTTGAATAGTATGTAAACATTAAGAGTGTTTTAATCTGCAGAAGTCCAGCATGCTGAGAACTCCCCATTACCAAGCAAAGACAAACAAATGAGCTCACAGGCCTGATTTAAAGCATGTTAGGAGATTCCAGGGTAGGTGACTTTTATCTTACTCCAACTCTAAGGGCCTTCCATTACCGGGGAGTGAGGGCTGGAAACTTTTACTGAGGAAGTCCGGGGTATGTGGCCTTTATCTTACTCCATCTCTAGGGACATTCAATTACCACAGAGGTCTAGAAACTTGCTGACCCATTGTCCTTGTAGGCTAGGTGGCTGGACATCTTCTAGTTTCTGACTAGCTGCCTGAAGCCTGGGGTTTTTTAACTGATTTGCCTGGACTAGCCAGTTCTTGGAAACAGAGATTAAGGTCTAGTCTCCTTAATGCCAATTTGAAGCCTGCCATGGAATCAGCCTGTCTCATTTCTCTCATCAGCACCTTTATTCATAATTGCCAGAAACTGGAAACAACAAGATGTCCCTCGACTGAAGAATGAACAAAGAAAAAATGTGGTATATATATACAATGGAATACTATTCAGCTATTAAAAACAACATCATGAATTTTGCAGGCAAATGGATGGAACTGAAGAATCTCATCCTGAGTGAGGTAACCCAGTCCCAAAAGGGCATTTATGACAGGAGTCTAGCATGGCTGTTCTCTGAAAGGCCCACCCAGCAGCTGACTCAGGGGGATGCAAATACACCTAGCCAAACAACAGATGGAGCTTGGGGACTCTTATGGAAGAATAGGAGAAAGGATTGGGGGCCATGAAGGGAACAGTAACCTGGACCCTTGGAGTTCTCAGACATTGAACCACCAACCAAAAAGATACAGGAGCTAGACCTAGGCCTCCCCACACATATGCAGCTGATGTGAAGCTTTCATGGGGGTCCCAAACAACTGGAACAGGGGCTATCCCAAATGCTGTAGCCTGTACATGGGATATATTCTCCTAGCTGGGCTGTCTTGTCTGGCCTCAATGGGAGAGGATGTCCCTAGCCTTGCAGACTTGATATGCCAGGGTGGGGCGGGCTCCACTGGCTCAGAGGAGAAGGGGAGGAGTGGGGTAAGGACTGTGGGAGGGGGTGAATGGGAGAGGAACAGTGAATGGGATCTAAGTGAATAAGTAAAAATAAAATAAAATAAAACAAAAATAAACTGGTATTATTACAAACCTCCAAAACAAACAAGCAAACAAACACCATGCCTTTTGCAAGAAAATGAATGGAAGTTGGAGATGATCATTTTACACCAAATAAACCAATTCTGAAAGACAAACACCCCATGTTCTCCATCACAAGGCCGAGTCCAGAGCACATGAAATCAGAAGAGGATCCACTGGGAAGAGGGAGGGAGTGGGATGAGGGGAACAAGAAAGGGAAACAGAGGAAATAAAAATGGCCTGGTGAAACTCCTCATTCTGCGTGATTAATGTATGCTAACTGAAAATGTAAAATAACTTACAGATTTCTTGTAAAAGTAAGTTCAAGTTGACAAAGACAATTAACATCTTGACAGGAATGAGTTCTCTTAACAAAGATATGTTATGCTCCTATTTAAATGTTTAATCTAGTGATGAGTAAGCACTCAAAATTATTTAGTATCTATTATTTGAGCAAAAAATGAGTTGGCCGGCAGATACCTTCACAGATGCCCTGGGATCCGCCCCTCCACAAGGGTCCTAGCAGGCTAAGATGATCTAATGTAAGGAGAGAATAATGTACTCTCCATTTGACCGCTACAGTTAAGATTATGGGTTATAAGGGGCTGGAATTTTCTTTGAAATCTCTAGGTGGAGAACAGAGAGGCCAAAGCCTGGTATCAGCCAGGGAGGACACTCATCTCCCAAGGAAAGATTTAACAGCTAAATAGCTTGTCCAACCAGACTGGAGCCCAGATGATGCTGGGTCCGCGATGGCCGTCTAACCGTGCATACCCCTTGCCTTCTATTGAAGCCCAGACACTTCCATTGTTCTTACTAGTGTGGCCATTTTGAACTAGTGTGGTTCTTTTCTCTACTTTTCACCATTATTTGGTTCTTGGTTGGCTTATTGAGGTCAGATGACAGAGTCTCTTGTCTGTTAGAGCTGTCAGGCCACAGTTCTGACTCTGACAACTCTGGTAACATGTTCAGCCTCACCCTCCTGTTCCTCACCCTCTGGCTCTACACTGCTGCCTCTCGGGTTTGTTCCATAACACAGTGGGTAAAGACGTTTGCTATGAGCAATCACAGCTGAGGCAATAAAACCTCAAAGAAGAAACTGATGAAGGACTCAAATTGACAAGTCAAATTAGCTGCTATTTGCTCAATAAATAAGGGGTATACAAAGCTTCACTGGTATTTGCAGGTTAGAGCAACCTAAAGAGTGCTACCCTTAGAGGCCAGGCAAAAATACCAACTTATAGCAGTACAACTGGGTGAGAACAAGAACTCTAACACACACACACACACACACACACACACACACACACACACACACACTTACACACTTACACACACACTCACACACATACATTCACACACACTCACATACACACATGCGCCCACACACAAACTCACACACTTGTGCTCATACACACACACTCTTTCACACACACATTTACACACACATACATTCATACACACTCACACTCACACACATGTGCTCACAAACACACTCACACATATTCACACATACACTCACATACACACTCACACACACTGATATTTTAAAAGCTACTTAAGAAATAGTTTAGCATTATTCTCATAAGTAAAGAATAAATATTTTGTTTAAGTGAAACTTGCCCACATCTTGTAACCCTAAAGTCTCATGCTAGGCATACGTGTACAGAATGTGTGCATGCACATAACAGAAGGTACACTCAGAATGCTCACAGTAGCTTCATTTGTTACCTCAAAGTGCTAGCAACCAGTCGTGAATTCATGAAGGCTAGAATAAATAGAATAGAATAGAATAGAATAGAATAGAATAGAATAGAATAGAATAGAATAGAATAGAATAGAATAGAATAGAATAGAATAGAATAATAGAATAAAAAAGCCAAGTTCATATGACAGAATACTACAGAACAATGGAAAAAATCTACTTGTGACAATGTAAACACTCTTTATTGCCATAGTGTTATTTTGTTAGGGTCCAAGAATTACTTAAGAAAGACTTGAGACTCAAATAGTATGCAAAGGCAAAGAGCATTTATTCTTCAGAAATTACCAGCATGCAAGGATCCATCATTTATCAAAATGACAAGGACTCAGGGACTTACAGGACCCTTTTTATGCACGGTTGGGGGAATTTTCTGGAACATCTAGGTAACCTCTAATAGAATTGTTAGGAGCAAAGTACTGAGATTAGTACAATTCTGACTGGCTGCTATCTTAGTCCCATTACATTTAGTGAGATCTTGAAAAGTTTCAGAGACCAGCTCAGTTCAGGCCTTTGTATGCCCTCCAGCCAGGTGTTCTTGGAACTGACTCAGCTCCAGACTTATCCTCCCTAAGTCAGGGCCTTCATTGACTAAAGGCTCATTGGTAGTGGCACCTTCTGAGGAGCCCAGTATACTTTCCAGGGAATTGAACATTTTATTTCAGTGTTCTTGGACCCCTTAATATAAGGAAAAGACACAAGGGAATTCTTGTAGCATATTTATACGAATTTTTAAAACAGAAAAAACTTAAGTGCTATCGTTTTGTGTGTGTGTGTGTGTGTGTGTGTGTGTGTGTGTGTGTGTGTGTGATAAGTGTTAGAGTGGTCATCTTAGAATCTAGGAAGAAATTATTCAGGACGTGTGAAATCACAAATAGATATGAGTCTGGTGGATTGCTGGCAAGACTCTTAGTCCCATTTCAACAATAGTAGAACATGCTAATTTATCATTCCTTAAAATTTATATATATTCACTGATTTCATCTATGTCAATCATACTTCACAGTTTTTTTCCTGAAAAAATAAAAGAATTCAGCAAACGATAGAGTTTGCCTGCAAGCGTTTCCTCAGACCTGCTCATCTGCCCCATCCTCATTCTCCACACAGATGGAGATTCTCAGGGAAACACAGAAGAAGAAATAGCATTTAAAAACAATGGTGCATCACCCTTTGGGACATAAAACTGTGGTTCAATGAAAGGCAGTTGGAAACAGCTCAAGCAACCATGGGACTTATCCCCTCAGCTCACCAGTTCTCCTGCCTTGTGGCACAGGAGATGTCTGAGTGGAATTCTACGTGACTTGGACCCAGATCTACTGATCTCTCTGCTAAGCGGTGGTTCCCCTCGGAGGGGTCATTTAAAGACCTGCTGCCCTCTGTGCATCTTGGCCATCTTTGTTCTGGTTGCACTTATCCATGGCTCTGCCTAGACAAATCAAAGTAGCTGTTCATTTCTGATATATTTGAGTAAAAGCTCCAGATTAAAACTCTGGAATTCTTAACTACAAGTCATAGAAGCTGCTTCTCAGTTGAAACCCAGGGAGTTTCAGAAGTATGTGTCAGGATTTTTGAGAAAACTGTGAACTCTTTTATTTGCCTTCCCTATTGGTTGATAAAATACCTACAGAAAAGCAACTTAACAGAAAAGGATTTATTTTGCCTCACAGCTCAAGGGTACATTCCATCTCCATGGAAAATTCAAGCCGACAGGGCCTTAAATCAGAAGATCACATTGAAACCACAGCCAGGAAGAAAAAAGCAGTGAGCGCTTTTGTCTGCCTTACTCTCTCCTTTGCACAGCTCTGCAGCCCAGCCCAGAAAATGGTGTCACCTACAGTGGGCAAGTCATCACATTTCAATTACCCTAATCAAGATGACGGCTCATAGGCCTGCCCTAGGTGGTTCTAGCTCATGTAAAGTGACAATGAAGATTAGCCATCATCAGAACCTTATCCATCCTCAGCTTCCAGAAATTTTGGGTTCAACCTTGCAGTAGGACAGGTCTGGGAATGAGAGTTGTAGCTTTGGGACAGAAATTCAGATTTTAATTGTGGCTCATTTAAGAGCTGGGATTTCTGCTGCCAGCCGGTGGGTTCATAAAGTACTCAGCCTCCACCAGGAACTCACAGCAGCTTACTAATTCACTGAACCTAGCCCCATGTTATACCACCCACAAGACAAGCTCAGGGTATGTTTTCTGAGCAGGAAGGTAAACAACTGGAAATTGCAGAAACTGACCAAATTCACTAGGCCCTTCCCTGCCAGAGCAAACAATAAAAGCTAAAAATTCCCTTCTGACAGGAGGGGATCTGAGCTGCAGAGAAGATTTGAGAGGATATCAGCTCCCTGGAAGAAGCAGAAACCAACTGAGCTGCCTGGAAGAGGTTTAGACTCACCCCAGCCACTGGAAAGGAACACTCTCCAACCTGTTGAGATGCCTGCAGGCTGTATGAAGTGCTCTGGTTCCCACCTTTTGTGAGCTGTCACCCGTACTATGGTGGCCTCTGATGATGTAGCTGTCTTTGAGTCATTTCTGCTCCTGTATGTAACCCCTCACCTATACTCCTGTAAGTAACCTCAAAAAAAAATCATTGGTTCTCCAAGTTGGACTTTGATGGTATCTGTCCTTTGGTCAGTGGTCAAGGATTCCCTGTCTGGGGTGAAAAGACATGTGTATTTCATCTCCTCAGGAAAAGTTTTATCACACAATGGGGCAAGCAGAGCCATGGTAGATGCTACTACAGATGACTTACCCAGGCTGCTCTGCTCCTGAAACTTCCCTTCAAGCAACTTATATAATAATAAAAGTTAATTCTCCCAGGTTTTGAGTTAATGACGGACGATATTTTTAACCTTCCAGAACAGACATGGAATTTCACCATCCGTTTGCATTTTTATTCCTGGTGGGTGATAAATCACACCAATTTCTTGTGATTACAATGTATTATCATTATTTCACGAGTATACTGTAACAAATTTCCATATTGTTTACAAGAGATTTGGTAACCTGAGGCTCCAGTCCAACCATTTGGTGGGAAGTGGAAAAAATTCAGTTCAAAATCCCCAAGTGTCCAGATGAGGACTGGTTGAAAATGGCCAGAGCTGGTCAGATCTCCGCCACTGTAGCCATCAACCATGTAAATCCCTCAATACCAATTGTGGTTGGAAGCTGACTCCAAAGAAATTCTATAATGGACAGGGACTTAAATATATTAAAGGGTGCTCTGGGTGCTGGTTAGTAACTAAGACATTCATTTTCTATGGGGAGACCTTCATCCTCAAAGGATGCCGTCTCCACACAGAGACTGTCTATTTTTACCAAGAACCCAAGAGACTTGGTGAGAGCGAGGAAGAAAGGGGCAGGTAGAGAAAGCAGAGAACCACCGGGATTCAGACTTCTCTTGTTTATAACAATGTACAGCAATTTTCTCACTTTTGATATTTTATCATTATTTTTATTATTCCTGCTGTCTTAGACAGTCACTTGCTTACCATCGAGTTTTTTATAACAAAGTCTTGAATACAAACATGGACAATTTTACTTTTATGTTCCTGGTTTAATGTTCAAAGTACTTTTGGCAAAAAATTTGAAGTTTGTGGGACTCCTTCCACTATGGTGTCTGGTTTGGCAGGAGGTTGAATCATGTGTCTGTGGACATATCTGTAGGTGGGTGGATGATTGATGGATAGATGGATGGATGATGGATAGGTGGGTACATGAGCTGCAGACTTAGCAGTCTGGGCGACCTCTGGAAACCTGCTGCTCATTTTCCTAAGATAATATCTGCCGCTCCCTTCTCCTCAGATCCTTGGGATGAGCAAAGCACAGACTTTCCCAGCAGCCTAGATGATCTCTATTTGGTTTCTCTTTCTGCGTCTTTAGTCTGTCTCCAACTTTGACCTAACAGTTCAGTAAGTGTCCCAATTTTCTTTTGTTGCTGTGATTAA
This sequence comes from Uromys caudimaculatus, assembly GCA_028551405.1. NCBI lineage: Eukaryota > Metazoa > Chordata > Mammalia > Rodentia > Muridae > Uromys > Uromys caudimaculatus. The sequence continues at coordinate 98,358,773 of CM052708.1, forward strand.
AAAACAAAAAACAAAAAACTGCCTGAAACTCACCTGCCAAGGAAGGAGTTTGTTTGGCTTGCAGGTTTTGGTTATGAGAAGTCAAGGCAGGAACTCAAGGAAACTGGAGGCAAGAGCTGAAACTGAAACCACGGAGGGTAAAAAGCACTGCACCCCAGAGGCCCCTGCAAGAGTAGATGGTGTCCTTAGTCACTGGTCATCTCTCTAGCCCCATTAATAACTATAAAGTTGCACCCCATTATTGCATAGTTTCATGTCTGGTCACTATCTGTAGTACACACCTTTGTTTATTTTTACATTTTACATTACAGACCTGTATGGCAATTAATTTCAGGTAGCCAGAGTTTGCCTTTACTATTTTTACACTGTCTTTCTTGAAAACTTTTCCTCTGAGGTCCTCTGGTCAGATGTGGCTTCTGTGCTGCCTGCATCTTCTGTTGCTTGCTTCTCATATAGTGTTCCATTATGTGCATAGTTGTCTATCTTTGTTATACATCTGTGTATGAAAACATTAGTGCCCTAGCTTACCCATTTTTGTTGCTGTTACATATGGTATAAGAGAAGGTATTCCATTGTTTTCTCAAATAGGGTGGTTGTAAAAGCCCAGCCACAAGTACATTTTAAGGTTAAATGAGTTGTGATTGGTATGATGGGTCAGGACAAAGAAGGCCCAGCTTTCTACCTGAACTCTTATCTGGTCAACTGGCTGATGACACTGGTTGATACAGAGACATTTCTACTGGCAGCAAGTACTCAAGTGTAGCTAACACCTGGCTGTCTGTGTGTCAGCTGATTATTAGTCTACAAAACAGCGTCCAGGAAATATTTTACATCTTTCAAGTGCACCTTTACCCTGAATTCTCTCATTACATGAGGCTGTTGGGACCTTACTATGCCCTACTGTGCATCCATCAAATGTCCCATCAAACAGCTGCAAAATGACACCACACCAAGAACCAGAAGAATTGGAGAGGAGGTTTCTACATGAGATGAATGGTCTGAAGTCATGCATCTTGGGTATGCTGCTGCAATTCTATGGACCTCAGTTTACCTCTCCTTGACCTAGGAGTGATTTTGTATCTTATTTGTCTCCTGAAAGTATGGGACACAAGCCCTTTCTCCACACCCAGTGCCTTTGGGCTCCTATTGAACCAGAAGACCCGGAAGCCAGTGGCAATCCCAGACACGGATGGATGGCTGCCAGGGGGCTGTGTGTGGAAAGCCAAGTGTTTAGAGGAAAATGTGATTATAATTACAAGATTCTAGAGAGCCAGACAGAAGCAGTAACGGCAGGGAACCAGTGTGATCTGGAATTCTGATCTCAGGAAATTAAGCCTCCTTGGGACCCGTCAGAAGTTATCCATACAACTGGAGTATACGAGGGTTTCTCCTCTTAGACAAAATCCATCATGTTTATTTTTACTTCATGTGTGTGGTGGGAGAGGTGTACACATGCCAAGCAGCATGTTCAGAGGCCGGAGGACAACTCTCATAATTCTCTCCTTCTACTCCGTGGGTCCCAAGGATTGAACTCAGATTTCCAAGCTTGGTGTCTCTGCTGAGCCATTTTGCCAGCCCAATTTATTCTGAAAGGGAACAAAGCGTGCAAATGAAATTATCTTAATTTTTTTTTTTTTTTTTTTTTTTTTTTTTTTGGTTTTTGCTTTCCTCAGAAATTCCTACAGAATGACTAAAGACTTATTTGAAAAAATTTTGGCTAGCGCTTTAGAGAGATGTTTATTGTCTAGATTCTTCTTCCCCAAAGTCTAGAAAAACAAGGAAATGAGTTCTGAAGCTTTCAATGAATGTCTATAATTCCTACAGTCACATTCAGCCACAATTCAGTACCAGTTATTTGAGCTCAGCAAGAATTTTCAAGGCCAGGAGGAGCCTCAGTGGTGGACGGACAGTGTTGGAGCCGTGCCTGTGGGCTGTGGAGATGCAACCTCACTGGCAAGCACTGCTGGAAAACAAGAGAAATGTACACCCTGATGTGGCCAGCAAGTGAGCTGCAGGTGCTGGACCAGCAAGTAGCCCCAGGACTGCTGCCCCTCCCAGCAGACGGGGAAATTTCTCAACTCAGGGGTGACATCATTATTTGAGGCTCTATCATGAAAATAATAGGAATGACATTGCAGTGTGTAGAGTTTGAAAATGGAGAGCAGGCTGGAGCTGCCAGAGACGCTATATAAGGGCTTAAGGTCACATCTTCCCATGTCACTGAGGGCAAGTTGCCTATGCCAAAGAATAGCATCTGGAATAGCCATGTTTAAAGGGCCAGTGTTGTTCATATCATCTGTTTTAGTAACATTTGATGAAAGCATTTTAATGGCTGGACGTGAGGGTGAAGACCTGAGGTAATAATCAGCTAATCTGTCATTAGCTTTATGAACTATATAATATGAAGTCTTAATTTTGTTCAACAAACATTTTTATTTGTGTTCTATGGGGAATTAGTCACTAGGCTTAGTACTTTTTTAATGGATTGTCTAGATTTTGTTTCAAATTGCATTTCTGGAGAAACTTATTATTCATTCATTCATTCATGCATTTTTTACTTAGGAGTTCATGTAGTTCAGAATGGCCTCAAAATGACAACAGACAACTTTGCATTTCTGCTCCTCCTACCTCCATTCCATAAGTGCCTGAATCAGAGTCATGTGCTTTCAAGCCCTATTTATGTGGTGCTGAGAATCAAACCCAGGACTTCACACGTCTATACAAACACTCTACCCACTGGGCAACATCCTCAACATCCACCCAACTTACAATTTCTACATATTGCAGTTCAAATTCTGTATCACTGAAGTATTATGAATTGTATACTAGGAAATTACTTTGAGTCAAACATTAAACTATTTTTATTAGTAATAACTTATAACAAGAGTAGTTAGGTAGGCTCTGTGATATAAAGAATTTCTAAGTGACAAGCTGTGAGTTCACTGCTAACCTCTTCACCCACTGTGACCCACTAGTGCCAGAATGGGTCAAGAGCAGCGGGCTACCTCTTCTGCAAGCACAAGCCACACCTGCTCCCTCACATAATGGTGGAAGCTGCTTTCCTGCTGCAATGGCCTGCTTGAGTATCTGCCAGAGAGCAAGGGGCCCACAAGCCTGAAAGGTGTACTCTTTGCTTCTTCACAAGAGAAAAGTTAACCCTTGCTAGCATATGACTTACCACAGTTGGAAGGCCTTGCTTTAGGGAGAGTTTCATGTCTAGACCCCTCATAATTACTTTTAGGGTCTAAATCTGTCAGATAAGTTTTCATTTTTCCTCCTTGAAGTCTGCACTGCAACAAGCCACTAATGTTCCTTTCCACTTTCTAAGAATGACCCCTTTCCACACTCAACAACACAGTTTATACATGGCTCCACTTAGCACAATGTAATGTTCCCTGGCTTCTGGTTCCTTAGCCAGTAGTCTCTGCATTCCCAGGACATTTCTAGAATTGTCTAACTTGGGGTACAACCCCAAACAACTGAGAGTTGTTTTGATGGTGTTGTAGTTTGATGGTGATTAAGAACCCTGCTGGTTCATGTGTTTGAACAGTCCACTCCACCCTCCCTCCCCACCTGGTGACACTGTTTTGGGGAGGTTACCTGGAAACTTTAGGAGGTGGGCCTGTTGTGTAACATCTGGTGAAACATGAACCAAATCTACTCACTCCAGGAACGGAACCAACGACAGAGCAAATAAACAATGTTACCAAAGTATACTTGACAAACCAACAGGTTTACTGTGCTTAGTTACAGGACATGTGTGTGGGGGTCCTAATCACAGAAAAAGCCCACCTCAGCCTGTATGACAACTCATGAACCCTGCATCCTTGAAACTCTGTGTGACTTGTTGGCAAGCAGACACTAAAATAATCTCATTGCAGCAGTCCTTACTGCTTATAGAAACTCAGGGAGAAAGGAAACCTGCAAATCTGATAAATTTCATGGACTTCCTGCAACATTTAAGTTCATTATTTCTTGAGTCACACGCTTCCATTTAGGATGAAATGTTAGTATGTGAGAGTTTTGGTGGTAGCTTTGTATCCTGCCTGCTACCAACACATCCAGCCACGGTACAACTTCCCATTGTCCTATAGGCCACATCTGTCTCCTCTCTACCCAAAGGCAGTCCTTTGTACCCCTGGGGACATATATCCCTCTTTCTTCTCCCTTCTCCCTTCCCCTTCTCTCTCATCCCCTATTTCCTATCTTTGTCTCTTACTCCCTGCCTTCTGTCCCTCTGAGGAAAATTAATCTCTTTTGTGCTGAGAACTCGGTCTTGGTGGTCCTGAGCCCATATCCTTCCTTCCAAAAGCTCAGTGGTAGTGTGCTTCCTTAGCATATGAGAACTCCTGCGTTTGATTCACAGCACCACATACAACAGCAAGTGATGGTACGTGCCTCTAATTCTAGCACTCTGGAGGTGGGAGTAGGAGAATCAAAAGCTCAGTCATCCTAAGTAGCATAGGACATTTACAGCTAGCCTTGAATACAAAGGGCCCTGTCTCATAAAACATATAGGCTATAGGAAGGGCGGATGCAAATCAGCAGTCACTGAGTATGTGTTGTGCACACACAAAGCCTAAGGCTTAGCCCCAACCACCACATTGCAAACAGAAATATAGATGATGTACATCGGGGTTTCCTATAAAAGCAGAACTGACCACTGAATCCACATTAAATTGGGACTCACAGAGTTGCTTACAGGCTGTGGTCCGACTACTCCAACCGTGGCTATTTCCCAGTGGAAAGTTCAAGAATTCAATAGCTTTTCAGTGCACAAGGCTGAATGTCAAAGAAGTTAGCTGTAGCACCAGGGAAGGAATGAAGGAATGCCTTCTCAGCAGGATAGATAAACTTCTGAGAGGGAGAGAGAGAGAGAGAGAGAGAGAGAGAGAGAGAGAGAGAGAGAACATAGGCAAGAGACAGGTCCTCTTTTACATAGGCTTCCACCAGAAGGCATGGCCCAGATTTAGGGTGAGTCTTCTAACCTCAAATGATCCACTTTTATGGCAAGCCATACCATCTCAGATAATCCAATCAAGAAAAAAAAATCCAACCTTGGAGGCGATCAGCTCCATAAAGAGCACACGAATTAGCTGTCCAGTGCCAAACAGCCCGAAATGTCCGTAAACCATACATAAGATACAAAAGAATACTATATGAACCGAGATTATATTTAGGACTATATACACATATATGTATACATACACATATCTGTACATATAGCACACCAGAACAGTGGATGGAAGAAGAAGCCATGAATTTCAAGGGGACTGAGGAGGGGAAAACGTAAAGGGTTAAAGGGGATGGGAGAGAAGTGGTTGGGTCATGACTCCCATGCTTGGGCTCCCAGAGTCTCCTTGTGGACTATGCCTTCAGGTAAGAGGTGTAGGCTTGTATTCTTCAGAATCTACTTTAATAAGTGTACTTAAGTGTGTTAACCTACCTTCTAGCCCACCGCCCACCAGAGGTAGTAGAAAGGTAAGGTTAATAGGGCAGTGGGGGTGGGAACCTGTTTAGAAATAGTTCTTTGGAGCTAATCCAGTCTGCTGTCAGGATATCAGCAGTGCACTTCACAGGAATCAGCAACAGCAGCTCAATCCACTCACAAACACCATTCACAGATCCAGAATAAGCTGAGAGGCTCTGCCAACTGGCCCAAGTCTGTGGAAGCAGCAAGAAGCCACTGGGACACTACCAGAAGTTCTTTGGTGCATTTCTCTCTATGAAGTCATGACAAAAGATGACCAGCGAAGCATGGCAAGGCGAACCAATGCCACCCAGAACCATCTGCTGTCTGCTGGGTTATATTTATGCCTTTCCAAACATCATGTGTTCTCTCAAGCATCCTCTCTAGCAAAACACCACATGCCCTTTTTCTAGCCTGCCTCCAGAAAACTGCCACGGGTCTGCTTCAGCAAAAACATCCTCTTGTAAGACAGTCTCCAGAAAAACATCACATGACACAACTGAGCTTCCAAAGAAACAAGAAATTTCTACTTCAAAGGGTCCTGGGTAGGACACAAATGACTCAGTTAACTAAGATTCCAAAGTCACTTGGAACATTTCAACATTGTCTGAGACCTAAAGAGACTGTGTTCTACAGGGCCTGCAATAAGGTTCATAGGTGATCCTTGGCTAGAGTGTTAGATGTGTTAGTTGGTAGATATGCCCAAGAGACTTCTAAGTAGGAACTCAAAGGACAAATAGTCCTGGTTGACACAGGGAAAACTAGGTCTAAGGAGTTCTGTCCCAAAATGTTCGAGTTGAAAAGAAGCATATCTTTGAAGTTGATACATCCCACCAAGGGAACCATTTGGAATCTAGCATCAGTAGAACAGATCTCTTCTAAAATGATATGAACTAAGGAGCTAGAAACAGACAGATGAGTGAGGATAGGCATTGTGAAGACTTGTATATTTGAGTTCATAGCTATGGTGAGCTGGCAGGCAAGTGAGCCTGTGCTGAGCAAAGGATGCTTGGCTGCAGTGGAGCAAATGTGCAGAGATGAGAGACCTTTGTTCTGAAAGCACAAGAATAGTAAGAAAGCCCCAGAGCGTCTCATGCCCTCTAGCGGGGGTCGCTTATCCTACATATTCTTTCTGTATACATCCATTCTTTTTCTACAACTTCTCTTTTACTTGAATGTGAAATGGTCCCCAGATCATCATATGTTCGCAGACTCAGTCCCTGGAAGATTGAACCATTAGAAGGCTGTAGAACTTTGGGCAGGAAGTGCATCAACAGTAGCAGACCTGAGATTTCATAGCTTGGCACTGTTTATTGTCTGATTTCTGCTTCTTAATTACAGATATATGTGAACATCTGCTCTGTGTTCTCTCTACACATCTTCCCCTCCATGATGGACTATAAACAAAAGGAGCCCTTCAGCCCTAAGCTGCTTTTATAGCAGGTATTTATTTATTCATGGCAATGAGAAAAGTATCTAATGCACCCATTAGCCCAAGCAAGCCTGAATGCAGGCCTGTTATTTGCCTTTAGTTGTCAATGAAAAACATTTCTAGTTTACAAGCAGTTACCCTGTGAACACCAATCTAATGTGAAGCATTCTTTACAAGAAACAGGTACTCAATAATTTGGCATTATAAGAATAAATAAAGAATAAAACATAAAATCCAGAGAAAATGTTCTGGAGCAAGAGTCTTTTCCACCATGACATTACAAGTTGGTGCTCTGATTTATGCACTGGGTGCTTCTAAGTCTGGCCAAGACAAATTATTCCTCCTCCTCCTCCTTGAGAACCCAATCCTTCATGGATGAGTGGATAGTCTTCCTGAATCTGGAGTTTGAGGTGACAGGCACAGCAATCTCAAAGGCAAGATTAAGCATCTTGGCAACTTCACACACGCTTAGCACATCTGCTATCACAGACTCTGCCAAAGACAGCACAGGAGGCAGGGGTGGGGAATGGAGACGAGTTCTTAGTCTTTGATAAAGATGACTACCTCAGGCGCAGACTCAGAGTCCCACAGAGGAGGCGGTAGGGATGAGATGCCCATATGTGTCATATGCCCATATGCTGAACACATATGCACCGTTCAGTGTACACATGTGCTCCACAGCCCAGAGCTGCAAAGGAAGGACTGAGCAAGATACCACTGGTAGGAATATAGCAGCTGATAATGTTCATTTGCTATGAATGGGATGGAACATCTGAGGCAAGTGGTTAAAAACCTTTTCTGTTAACATTCTACAACCTACGTGGCTTAGGCCCTGGAACCCTGACTAGAGGTGCTGAAGAATGAAGCAAGGACAGACACGTGGACACAATGGCAGTGATGCTGGAACCAGGTGAGATCACTACCTCTGCAACCAAGACCTTCTTAGAGTTTTATTAGCTACAGCACAAGGGGAGAGAGGTCTTAGTAGGCCTGAGTAGGAGGTCGCTCTAGGTGAGCCATCTCAGGCTGTAATCATCCGAGAGGAGGAAGCTACAGTTGTGAGTCTTTGTACATCCTTGTCAAAGGCCATAAACACTAGCACTCATACCAGAATGTGAGAAAAAAGCTTTGCCATTCTTCTTGAGCCTGGTCCATATGCATAATGGATTTGCCAATTTTCTATGGGTCTAGAGTACTGGAGTCCTCCACATGGCTGTGCCTACATGAACAATAGGACTTCCCTCATTCTGGCCTTCTTTGCATCTCTATGGAACATTAAAATACACATGGGTAAACTCTGGAATGTCATTTTCTGTGCCTTGTTTTCAAGGTTCCTATCTTTGGCAAGGTGAGCCCTCCAAGGCATTTGCTATTTCAGTTCCAGCCTGTTCAGAGAGACAGCATTTTACCTCTTAAGATTCATTATGCTCTTTGTCATTGTAAATCTGAAGAATTTCAGTACATTTTCTAAAATGCTTGCTTGCTTACTAACTCCCTCAAATAAATCTTCTATTTTTAACCTAACCACTAAAATTGAACGTTTCTTTTCACTCTCAATAGTGACATGTCTCCTATCAGAAACTTCCAAATCTCACTGGAATTCTTAAGAAAAATCAGTTGTTGAGGAAAACAGAAGCTTAAAGAATAAAGTCAAGCTATAGGTTCGAATCTGAGCCTGAAGTTGTCGGTTTCTGGAGTAAGTTGGTAGTGGTTCACTCCTCTTAAGAGAGTAGAATGGAATCGGATTTCTGTGAATCTCAGCCAGGAACTCTCACTACAATTCCCTGGAAGCCTGTTAATATTTCAGATTTTAGAACTTCCACACACGCATGCAGCAGAGAACAACAACATCAGCAAATCTGGAGCCTTAAAATACCATCCTGAGCGAGGTAACTCAGTCACAAAAGAACGAACATGGTATGTACTCACTGATAAGTGGATATTAGCCGAAACATTCAGAATACCCAAAGTTCACTTTACAGTAACTGCTGGACTGAGAGTGAGGTTCCAGATGGAGAAGGTAGAGAAGGGAATGAAGGAGCTGAGGGAGTCTGCAGCCCCATGGAGGGAGCAACAGTGTCAACTGGCCTGACCCCCCCTGGTCCTCATAGAGGCTGGACCACCAACCAACGAATACACATGGAGGGACCCATGGTTCGGAACACATATGTGGCAGAGGAGGGCCTTGTTGGCCATCAGGAGGAGGAGAGTTCCCAGTAAAGGGGAGTGTCAATGTGGGAATACGGGTGGGTAGGTGGGAGGTGGAATTCCCTCATAGAGATGGGGGAGGGGGAGGGGATAGGTGGTTTTCAAAGAGGAGACCTAGAAAGAGGGAAACATTGGAAATGTAAATAAAGTATCAAAAAATAAAAAATAAAAATAAAAATAAAACTACTGCTACCTTGTGATGTTTTTAGGCAGAAAAAAAAACATGTGTATATTGGGTACTAGCTAAGTAGCTAATCTCTAACCTACAAGGGCCTAGCAAACAATAAATTCTGAGTAGCTACCTAATCTTGCCCACATTACTTTCGGCAGGACTGTATTGGGTAGCAATTTTGATTGGCAGTGGTAATAATTAGTAATATGATTTTGACTTATTCTAGCCTCATTTTCCTAAAATTATGTCAGCACGCTGGAACATGGTGGCTTACTACTAATCCAAAGACAAGAAGAGATGGTTTAGGACCTCTGAGGGTGCTTCTTTCCCAGTGAGATCACAAGCATCTCCCAGTGCTAATGTGAGAAACTCTTCACATACCAAGATGGTCAATTTAAAACCTCACACAGCTTGTACGTAGGTGGACTTCAGAGTCTGTGGGCAATGCTCAAAATAGTTGGAGCTCCCACATTAGGCTTCAAATGAGATCTGGTGCTGCCTCTCTGTTCTTTGTGTGGCATATCCTAAACCTGCAGGTGGATGGCCATGGACTTGTAAGTGATGAGTCAGTACGCCAGCCTGGGGGTATGCTGTTTTGGAGAAGGCCTGCCATGTCCCAGTTTCCCAAGGTGATTCCAGTAAACATGCATACCAAAAGAGCAGTGGGCTCTGAGTCTGGGTCCTGAGGGTCTTCCTGTAGTAACAGAAGCGACTCAGACCTGAACCCAGCCGTCTGAGATTTCTGTTCATCTGTGCGCCGTGCACATGGAGTATCAGGCTGTGGGGCGTTGTTTCTACCGCTGCTCCCTCCAGTGTTGCCTCTCAGTTCGGTTCCTTCTCTTCTCACCCCTCATGAGGCAGCATCACTGTCTTCTTTCGGGATGTGTGGTTTCTGCATGGGCTTTGATTGGCATTCATTTAAGCCTTACACATAGATGTAATTCACAAAATCTCTCCTTTTTCCATCTAAGATTTTTTACACAAGATGTAAAATAAAAATGAAACTACTATTGGCAATAACTAATGGCAGAACAAATAATAGCAAAATAATATCTAATCAGCTAAGTACAAAGAGAATCATTAACTTAAGTGAAGAATCACTAAACATCACGATACCATCTGCCTTCCCCACTTGGGAGAAACAAATACCAGTGTTTGAATCTTCCCAAACAGTGTGTTTTCAATTCCAGATGCGACGGTAACACTGTGGCTCTGTGGTCTTTCAAAGCACTTGGCAAAATGTCTTATAACTTTCTTAGTAGATTGGGAGTTCACACAGTCGTTCAGTACACACGTTATAAAGAATCGTCCAATTGAACCCTTGCTTCCCATAATATTTCCCAGCCTTTGTCCCAGTGTCTGTAAATGCTTCTTCACTCATGAACTGTATTTTAATTATGGGGAAATGGGAAGCCCAGAAAGTGTAAAGAAAGCCAGGAGGGGAGAAGAGAGGGAAGGAAGAAAAAGGGAGGGGCCACCTCTCCCAGACTAAACTTGGTGACTCGTTCCATATCCTTGTGTTCTATTTAATGTATCTTTTCAGGAAACGTCTCTTGGGGGCTGTGGTGGCTTGAAAATGCTTGTCCCAGGGAATGGCACTATTAGAAGGCATGGCCTTGGTGGAGTAGGTGTGTCACTGTAGGCGTGGGCTTTAAGACCCTCGTCCTAGCTGCCTGGAAGCCAGTCTTTTCCCAGCTGCCTTTGGAACAATAGGTGGAACCCTGGGCTCCTCCAGCCCCACGTCTGCCTGGATGCTGCCATGATCCCACCCTGATGATAATGGACTGATCCTCTGAATCCGTGAGCCAGCTCTTATTAATTATTGGTTTTTTTTTATAAGAGTCGCCTCGGTCACAGTGTCTGTTCACAGCAGTACAACCCTAACTAAGACAGGGGCCTAGACATGTGGTGATAGGCTCAGTGATAAAGCCCTTGCCAGGCATTTGTGGGGTTTGAGTTTGAGTTTTATTTCTAGCACCACAAAATAAGCAACAAAGAAGCCACCCTCTCCCTTGCACCGTGTCTTTTTGCATGTCCGTCACTACTTTAGCTTTACCTGATGCCACATGTCAGTGTATTATGCTGTTTCTATCTTATACTGATGGCTTCAGCTGCTGTTTTCTTAATTTTTATTTAATATATTCGATTCCTAAATCCTCCTAACTCTTTTATTGCCTTCCATTGCTAGAGCAAAACGCTCAGTATTTTAAACACAGAAAAATGTTTTAAATTTTTATGTTGAGCTTACAAAGCTCATGCACCATGAGAGGCATTGAAAACAATGGGAAGGGAGATGCAGGCAGTCTTCCCCAGGTCACAACAGTGTGATAGAAGTTGCTATGCTCCGCCTCTGTGAGGGACACTGTGATGAGTCAGGAGGCTGAGCGGACTTTAAGTGGGGGGAGTGGCCTGCACTGAGAACTACTAAAAATGTAGCTAATGAACAGTGAGGACCCAGGGTTGTTGCGAGGAAGACAGAGCCTTCCAAAGAGGCTGATGTCACACTCCAAGGTGCCGAGTTGGGTGGAGCTTGGCAGAGCAGCATTATCACAAGAACTCTAGCACAGCCTGAGGAAAACCGCAGTACAGAAATGAACTCAGGAAAACCTGAGAGTGGTGACTGAGTCAAACCTGGGAAGACCCGACTGAGCAGGCAGCAGGAAATCACTTCCTTCAGAGAACAGAACTGCGCTGCAAGAATAATCAGTCCTGGAAGGACTATTCTTCTTTACAACAGACATAAAACATGACTTCCTTACCTCTTCCTCCCCCCCCCATCATCATCATCACCGTCATCATCATCACCACCATCATCATCATCATCATCATCATCATCATCATCATCATCATCATCATCATCATCATCTGTCGTCCTCCGCAGAATGGGGGTCTGGCCAAAGTCTTACAGCTCTCAGAAGTCAAGCCCACTCAGGGCAGGTACCATGGCAGCACCAGTGCCAGCAGCAGGGGCTGCGGCAGCGGCGTTTCCGTGGACAATGTTGGATGGCTGCCACGGCAGGGGCAGGCCATGGCTGGGCAGCAGCGGCAGCACGGATGGCCAGGCTGTGAGCTGCCACGAGGGCCTCAGGACCAGTGATGAACGCTTCAGCTCAGCAAGTAGCCACTCTCTCATGGCCCTTGGTGAAATCTTGTGCACTCTGCGGACAGGGACGGTGTAAACGCTGAGGAGTGGGGTAGGAACCCGGGGTAGGTGCTTCCCGTTGCTCAGTTTGGGGCAGTATCGATGCTGGGGAAGGCCTTCGGGTGTTTTCCTTACGTAACTGATTGTCATGGTCCTCTCAGTGGGGTGCTGTGGTTACACATTACAGAGCAGGTTTTGGCAGGGAGCTGACCCCATGCCTACTGTACTCAGTTCTGAGTTTCACAGGGTTTGAGTTTGCCCAGCCTTACAAGTTCTTCTGTCTGGTGGCATGGTCCACTTGCCCCACAAACATCATCACCACCAACACCACAGCAGCAGAAGTAGCAGCAGCAGGACCACCACCACCACCACCACACACCACCACCACCACACACCACCACCACCACACACCACCACCACCACCAGCATCATAATCATCTATATTACTTATGATTTTTAAGCTGTTGGCAGATTTGGTTGGACCTGCTGAATAGCTGGCCTTTGTCACAGCATTTTACAATCCTGACTGACCAGCTGGGAGCAACTAACTGGGAAATTAGAAATTTGTCTATTAATCATGTGTTCTGGTATATGTTCACTTCTCTTAAGAAATTGGTTTATAATATTTATTATATTTTATTATGTGTGTGGGGGGGTCAGGGTTCCATGGAGGGCAGAAGAGGGTACTACATCTCCTGGAGTTGGATTACAGGTGGTCGTGAGATACCTAGTGTTAGTGCTTGAATTCCAACACGAGTTTTCTGGGAAACTGACAAGTGCTCCAACCACTGAGCTTCCCACAGGTCTCTAAAGAATCTTCATTCTTCTGAGTTCCATCATTCCCTTTTAAGGTAATGTGTGGAGATTGTGTGATATAAAACCAATCCACCAGAAATTATGCTATTGAACTTGATCCTCCTAAGACACAAGTCTGAACACGGAAAACTTTGCAGAGAGAGACAGTCTCTAGATCTGATGTCAAGAGAGTTTTAGGCCTTTCCTCTGCTTCTAAGTTAGGAGAAGACGACCTGGGTGTCTGGCCGGGGTGAGAACTTACATGTATGCTTCTGCAGCTGTCTAGTTGTTAAACTGGCCATCTCCTATTAGTTTGCAAGTTGAAAAACACTAAACATTTAGGTTGAGCATGGATCCTTTGAAGTTTAGCTCTTTAATGATAGCATCAGCAAAGCAAGCACATTTTTGAAATGAGGAAAGATAAGAATTTATGGTTGCTCTGGAAAACAGCTTCCACTGTACAATTCCTTTCTACTTTATTATAAAATGACAATTTCCACAACTCTGACTACAGGCAAAAAGTAATTTAAGAAAAACACATGAAAAATATATGATCCAGATTTTGAAGGACAAAAGAACAAACCGTGTTGGGCTCTGTCTGTAGGGAACAACCTACTCTGTAATAATAAGGATTCATTTATGTTTCAACGCTATGGGGCTGACATGGATCTGGCACAGGCCGAGACAGCCAGTGCTGGACAGGGGGATGTGTGGGTCGGCATAAAATGGCTGACGCCTGATGTCCAGGAAACCCAGACTCTGTGATCTGTTACGTAACTGTTTTAGTCAGTGTGCTATTGCTGTGGTGAGACACTGTGGCCATCATTTACGCTCACATGCTCTGTGTCTCAGGCAGCGGCCAGTCCTTTAAGCAGTGCCACGCCCTGATGACCAAGTCTCCAAATCTATGGGAACCATTCTCATTTAAACCACCACACTACTCCAACAAAATGCCACTTTTGTGATTTCGAAAAGTCCCTTGAAGTTAGAGGCCTGAGCTTTCACCTTTGCCCTTTCACCTTGGACCTCACCAGTCTGCCTGTAAGTGTCTGCAAGTGTGTCTATGTGTGCAGGTTGGTAATTGATGTGTATGGTGTGTGTCTGGTTGCCTGAGGATCTCGAGTGAATATATATAGCTCTACTGCTCTGTGGCTCCTTGAGTTCTCTTCACCCTCCCATCTGCCCTCTTCTTTCTTAGCACTGGTGCTGAGACCTCATATTGGATTTCATGAACTCACGATTAACATGAGGATCATCTAAGAAATGAATAAACTTACCTTGCATTCCCCAGAGCAGTACATTTTTGCAAATACCTCCCATCCTGACTCACCCAATCCTACCTTCTCATCTTGTTTTCTCCCCATGGACTCAGAGTTCACATCTGAACCCGATTGTCACCAGGCTCTGTGAGCCATTCTCCTGATATTCTGGAAAGAAATGGATGATGATGGCTTGTTAACCAGGCCCACAATGAAGAATGCACCCGTCAGTGGCAGCTTTCATGGACCTGATGAAAATGTCACCCAGCTGGGCAGGCCAGGGGTAGAAATAGTTAGAGAAACAGGTAACTGTCCTCTCTTAGTATGTCCTTCCTGGCTGTGACTCCCCTCAACTCTAACACCGTACGCTCTCTTAAGATATCACTTCTCCAAGGATGAGCCAGGATTATCTCCTTGGGTCTTAATGTCAATGTGCTCCAGTCACTGTCTTATGCCCACTTCTGGGGAACTTCCATACAGGATCCTTGCTGGCACTTCAAACCCAGTGAATCTGGGTGGGGCATCTCTCCTCCCCAGCCCTATGGCTCCGTTCTCACTTTCATTTCTGTTTTCTGTGAATGCTATCTCAGTTTTCAAAGGGGTAAGCTTGAGGAGCCTATCACTAAGGACCCATTCTCCTCTTTACACATTCAGTGCCAGCAGCATCAGTAAGAACCAAGCATGTAGCAGGAGCATGGCTCCCTAAGGATCTCTGGGTTGGCTGATCTCCACAAGACATTCTACACCAGACTCTAGCTACCCTCCTATCAAGGCAAAGGAAAGGCATTAAGCAGTGGCAATATTCAGATACCATATTAGGTAGAGATCTGATGGTTATCAAGGATAATATACATGCAATTTATGAAATACCAGTTACCCGTGAAAACAATCAGCAACAGATAATTCTGAAACAAAAATACCTAGAACTGACTAGTTACCAGATACATTGGCCCTCATCTAAATTGGGAATTGGGTTAGACTGTTGGATAGGCAAGGAGGGACTGTAAAGCAATTTATTCAGAGGATATTGTATGTCAGATATTATAGCATGAATTCTCAACCCTGTGACCATCTCATGGTCTCTGATAAAGTAAAGGACTTGACTGACATGGATTCTCTGAAGGAACTAGGAGTTTGGCTTTCTCTTGCAATTTGGCAGGGCTCTGTGGCTGACGAAGAAATGGCTATCAAGGAAGAAATGGTACTCATTCAAAATAAAGGCTAAAAGAGTGTGTGTCCACAGATTCCATGAGCTATCCACGGAATCTAAGTCAAAGTTGGCACCAAAAAATAGTCAAGCCTGAGCAAAGGAGTCACCTTCCAGCATGAGATTCCCCAGTAATCAGAAGTAAGAATGTGTTATATCAGGAGCCTTAGTTCAAAGGTCATCTGCTGAAAGAGAGGTCTTGTTTACATTGCACGAAGTTTGAATGGGCTCCAAAGTGTGTCTCTACAGCACTGTTACTCCAAGCATGGTTCACAGCCCAATTCCTTCTACCTCCCCAGGAGCCCATTAGTATCATAGAATCTTAGACATCACTCAGGCCTGCTAGATTAAGAGCTTCATCAAACATTTTAGTCACACATTAAACTTGGAGGTATAAGAGCCCAGCAGGTGAGATTCCACTCTGTTCACTCTGACTGACAACACCTTGTATAGAACAGCAGTACTAGTGTTGGGAAAGGGGCAGTGTCTTAGCCATGGTCTATTTCTGTAAAGAGACTCCATGACCACAGCAATTTATAAATGAAAATATTTCACTGGGAGCTTGCTTATAGTTTTAATGCATGAGTGAATAACCACCATAGTGGGAGCACGACAGTTTGAAAGAGGGCAGGCAAGCTGACAGGCATCCCTGAAGTGGTAGCTGAGAGCTTATATCATATTTGTTTGTTGGACGCAGAGAACAAAAAACTGGACATTGTATGGGCTTTTGAAGCTTCAAAGCCCACCCCAAGTGGCACACCCCCTCCAACAAGACCACACCTCCTAATCCTTCCCAAACAGTTCCACCAGTTAGGGACCAAGCCTTCACATATGTGGGACAATGGGACCATTCTCATTCAGACCACCACAGGCAATGAGATACTGGATAGGTCTGCTTGGTCCTGAAGCTCAACAGTAATAAGCTGGAGAGTAGACTAGAAGACTTAGTTCCAGAAAAAAAAAAGTAGAATTAGTTCTGAATAAGATGGGACATGTTATTTTATTTAAAGATATTATTTTTAATTTAATTGTGTGTGTGTCTCTGTGTGTGTTTTGTGTCTCTCTGTGTGTATGCCCACATGGTGTGGGCACCCAGGAAGATCAATAAAAGGTACAGGCAGTTGTTTGATGTCCAACATGAAGGATTGGAACTTAATTCAAGTCCTCCACAATTGTACAAACCCTTAACTGTTAAGTGAGTGATCTCTCCAGTCTTGATGGAACATTATTAATTAATTAGGTATATTTCTGCCTTTAACCTATAGCGATATGTAGTATTTTATTTTTGAGACAGAGGAAAAATAGCCTGGACCTGCACACTATGGCTTGGGCACCTGTCAGCAGGCTTGACACCGGAGGCAAATGGAAGACACTTGCTAAGCTGTTCGTGCATCCTGGAGCTTTGGTCACACATACCCCATGGTCCCCTTGTGTCTGGATGATTACTATAGAAAATACCTGTGATCACTGGCCCTGGCAGATGCTTGTAAGACAGTAGGCTTGGTTGGCATACTGTGAAACTCTTCTGAATGGAATACAGTATTATACATGTGACGCTCACCTCTGGCTTCAGTGAAGACTAAATGAAGTTATAATGAACAACCGCACTGGCTCAAGATGTCTCGAGACTCCCTCCTTTAGGTAGAAGAAAGATGCCCATCACCCCTCAGGATCTATGCCTTTAGTAATCTTTAAGAGAGCCAGAAGCACACGATGGCATATGCCTATAATCCCAGCACTTGGAAATGAAGGCAGGACGATTAGGAGTTTAGGATCATTGTTGGGTACACAGCAAGTACAAGACTGGTCCAAGTTGCATGAGACTTTGAAACAAAAATAAAATCCAAATAAATAAAGATGACGAGTAGCTGCAGGGTTATTAAAAGTCAGTGGATCTGGCTGCCTCTATACTGCTGAGCAAAACTGTGAGCTGGGCCTCTTTAAGTCTATCTAAGACTCTCTGAAATTTTTCTGACGTTTTTCTTAATATCAGCTTGTCAGCTATTAGCTCTCGCTTGCTTCCCACACATCCTTAACTTGTTTTGAATAATCGTAGGCTACAGAAACACATAGCTGAGCTTGGAGGACTGTACACACAGTGTAAACAAGTTCTACTGTGGTGTCTTTCTCTGTAGAGAACTGAACTTTGAGTACCTAGTAGGCTCTTTAAGGATCTCCTCTACACACCCTCAGCTGTTGAAGAATGTATCATATAGGCAATGTAGGAAGCTAGTGAAGGAAAACCAATACTTTCTTGTAGATTCAGCGAACTGTGGAGAAGGGGTCAGGGTCTCCCCTGGAAGTTCTTGTGCCAATGCCCTCAGAGTATACATTCAGGCTCTGTGCCCCAGTGGTAGTAATTATAAGGTAAGTCTTAATCCAGATCCTTATGTTTTGCATTTGTAGGAAGAAGTAGTTATACTTATTGGGGAGGGGGTGCTGAAACTATACCTAGCATATTAGTTCCTCATGGGTGGCTCTGCAGTGTATGAGCAACATAAACACATGTAATTCCTGCAGACAGATGCAAAACTGTGTCACATGGACAACAAAGATGCAACCATGTTTGCTTTCAACTTGCAGCTTCGTACGGTCTTCAAGAACTAGGAGGGAAATGATGAGAAAGCACTGACTTTGTGCGTTGGGAAGGACTTTCTTCTCTTTGGATTCTATTCTGAGATGCCTGCCCCTACTGTTACCACATTGTATCTGGCTCTCATCATCCACTGCAGTGACCTTCACACTGCCTTCTTTACTCTATACCTGCATATTCATCCAGTCTGTTCTCTCCAATGTATCCAGACACTCCGAGTGCTTCTTGTCCTTTGACAAAAGCCTCGCTATCAGCCCAAAGCCCAGTTGTGCCTAGGATTGACTTCAGTTCCTACCCTCCATCCCTCAGACTTGCACACACCTCACGCTGATCAAAATCAAACCAGGATGGATTTTCTTTGAGAGGCTCATATACTTTCCTGTCTTCATGTAAGTTTGCCTGGAATATTCTCCAACTGGCCCTTGATGAAATCCTTACAGTCATGTCACCTTCACTGGAAACCCTCAGGCCACCTTCTCTGCATAGTAGTCCTTATCAGCTGTCAATCATGTGCTGTTGTGACACCATTGTCAGCTTGACAAGAATTTGAATCATCTAGGAGATACTTCCCTGACCATATTTATCAGAATGTTTCCAGAATGTTTCACTGAGGAGGAAGACCACCCTGAATATGGATGGAGTTGTGAAACTAACAAAAAGGTGGGGAAGGGGAAAGTGAGCCAAGCAGAGAGTGTTCTTCCTTCTCTGCTGCCTGACTGTGAGAGTAACGTGGTCAGCCACGCTTTCAGGGCCATGACAGTCAACCCTTCAAACCTTTTGTTAAGTTGCTTTTGTCAGGTGTTCTGTCAGAACAGTGAGAAAAGTAACTCATACTAGTGAATTTACACATTTACCATGCAAAGGTGAGTCCCTCCTTCTTGACTGCAACCTTGCACACCACATAGAAGCTGAGCACATCTCTGGATCCACATGGGCCTGGGGCAGCACGTGAGCACCTTGGCATCTCCATTGGTGGCTGCTCAGTGCCTTCAGCATCAAGGCCTCATCTTCCTTCGATTTTCTTGGTAAGAATCTTGTTCCGTTGCATCCTATCAGCTGGCCTGTGTGGGTCTTGGTAGTCAGCATGCCAAGGAGCCACCAGAAGCTGCTAATACAGGTCACAGCAGGAGTGACAAAGACTGGGTCATCCAGTTTAGCTGGGTACCATGTTGAATTCGCAGCAAAATTAGAGCAGTAAATTTCAAGTCAACAGTTTCAAAACTGAAGCCAAAAGAAAACTCAAATTCTGGCACCAGTGATGTAGAAACAGAAGCAGCTTTTCAAAATATGTGATCTTCATATGGCATGGCTGAGATCCATGGAGGAGCCACAGAGAAACCTGACAGGTATGAGGAAACCATCTTGATTCAAGTCATTCTTTTCAGAGTTGGCCAATCACACTTCAAGGTGTCATTCAAAGAGACTAAAATGGTGGGAAAGATTGTTACCAATTTACTCTTTTCCACTGTTCAGGGTTTTTAAAAATATGATTGGAAATGAAATCATAAGAAATGTTTTGTTCTTTTAAGTGAAGAGAACTCCTCCAGAGGTTTCTATGGTTTCATTTAATACTTTTGCTATTAATAAATATCAAAAGAGGAATTGACACAATGGACACTAATTAGGAAGAGACTAGCCAATGTTCAAATAATTTTGAAATGAAAAAATATCAGGATTTGATCCTGAGGCCATTGACTTGAAGGGATTCTGTTAAAGGTATTATTCCATGCGATAAAAACACCCCACACCTGGTTTTTCCAACCTGAAAAAGTCAGGGTGAACTACAAAGAGGAAGAGAGCTGCAGGGTGAGAATGTGTGCCACCCCAGGCCACAGAGGCAGGGGACTGCTGAAACTGAGGGCGAGCAGCCTTCCTAAGCGACATTCCTAGCCGCTCCTTGGAAACAGGGCTACCAGGAACACTGGGGCAGCTATGAAAAGCCACCAACAATAGTATTTATTTAAACATGAGTTGATACCCAGGGCCATAGCCAAAGAATAATCAAAATATCTTTATAGGAAAATACCACATGTAGCCATTTCTCACCAGCAGCAGTACGAATCATCAAAATCATTGAATATGAATGTTGCACATTGTCCTAAAAACTGGCTTTTGTTTGTTTGTTTTTAGGAAATATTAGAGCCGTTCTGGCCTTATACAGATCATGGGAACCATGGCCCTTGCCTCCACAGAATCATGTGTGCTGCTGCCCTCACACATTCATGGTGAGATTCCAACCCAAAGCCCTCCTCTCTGGAGCTAGCTCTGCATCATAATTCTGCTAGACCATGCAAGTGTCAGTGTGTGCCAAGCTCCTGTCATCTCTGGCGATCCTTCCAGACTCAGGCCAGGAAACAATGATTACTTCTAAAGAGGCTGAAATGACTTAACAATGTCTTGACAGATGGAACTCTCAAGGAAGTTTACAGAAGACCACATGAGATCTGAACCAAAGACACTAGCTGAAACACATGATTGCAGCCTCAAAGGGAAAACATTATAAACAGCAACATTTCCCCAATACAAATGCAAATTCATCATTCAATTTTTATTATCTAAGTTGGGAATTTGGGAATTCTTTCCAAAAGGTTTGCTTCAGGAACAAAAGTCTGTCAACACAGGGCAAACAGGCCTGCTGACCCCGCCCTGGCACAATACATAATGCCTACACATGTCATGTTTCTTCCATTAGAAAATGTGGGTACCTTTGGCTCTTTGGAAACTATCTGTCTCTTTTCCTCACTTTCCAGCAAAAGGCATTAACATGAGCCTTTGTCACTCCCAGAAGCAAACATCAGTGTAAAAGTTTATTAGTTCATTCTCTACTGCCCAATATGAGGTCAGTGCCAAGAGCACAAGCTGGGAAGAGAGGGCAAATGAGTGAGCCTTTCCAGTCTAAGTCCTCTTGCTTACCTAAATGTTCACATCTGTGGCTCTCAAAGCAGTCTGAATGTCTGAGTCACTGGGCTTACTCACCAAGGTGGCATTGAGACCATCCACAATGGCCGGTCCATCTATCTCTTTAATCTCTATCCTCTGAATACTGATGTGCATGACCTGGGGCATAGCTTAATCTCTCAAAAATTACTCAAGTAGGTAGTCACATGATTAGGCTTAGGAGTAAATGCAGATCATAGTGTGGCCATGGCACACAGAACAAAATCTCACAGGATTCTCAGAATACAGAAAGCATGCAGGTCAGGTCAGTGACAAAAAGCTCTTCCTGATTGAGATGACAAAGGTTCCACCTAGAGATGAATAGCTCATTCTTCTTACCCAATTCTGCACCTTAAACTCCTAGCAAGACAAACAGAGAGAGCTGTCATTCTCTTCAGAATTACCACAGTTGCTTAAGCGTTCCCCATAAATTGTTCCAAGAACTGTGGGTCTGGAGGTAAAGAGAGAGCAATAATAGAAGCCATATATCATAAGAGCCAAGGCAATGGTGCTTTCAGACTATTTAAAACAGTTGATTATCCTGCAGTGGGGGAAGAACGGACCATGGGCATTGAATTCAAAATTTGCTGTGTGCTAGCTTTCATCTTAGCAGCAACAATCAAAAGAAATATCTGAGTTTCCGGTAGCCTTCATGAGCTGAGAAAGGTGGCATGCAGGAAGCTGATATGTGCCTCCTTCATGAGCTGAGAAAGGTGGCATGCAGGAAGCTGATATGTGCCTCCTTCATGAGCTGAGAAAGGTGGCATGCAGGAAGCTGGTAT
>CM052708.1:98381269-98408218 GCA_028551405.1 Uromys caudimaculatus
TCTCTCTCTCTCTCTCTTTCTGTTCTCCAGTCCCTTCCTCTCTCCATTCCTTTTTTCTTAATTTGCTTGATACTTTTCTTCTTAAATGCTTTTATGTTTGCTTCTAAGTTAAAGAAGTTAGAGAACATCACTCTTGGGTTTTATTTCTAATTTCATCCATAGTTAAAAGTGACAATTATCTTAGTATTCCAGCACTTTCCAACAGCTCCCCACAGCCTGTCTGCTGGTCCTGCTTGTTTGCAGAAGTATGGCAGAGCTAAGGAAAAGAAGGCTGGCTGCTGTCTACTGAGTGTACAGGGTTTTGTCTAGACTCTGAAATGGTGGTTCCTTTACTGCTGCAACCTTAAGCCTGTGTCACCAAAGCCCCTGCCAGGCCAGTTTTTGAGAAGACAGATAGCATGGGAAGATAAGGCCAAGGAAGAGGCTCAAATAACCCTAAGCTGCATTTGCAAGGCCCCTAGAGGATGAACTGAAGGGAAGAAATCAGATAGCAGATCCCCCAAGTGGAAACTTCCCAAAGTTCTCTACTTACTAAAGACAGCCAGGTTCAAATGGAAATTCCCCAAGACCCAAGGGGCTTGGTTGTGGGCTCTATCAAGGAGAAAGCTGGCATTTAGAGATATGGTTTAACATGTCACACAAAAATAAATCCCAGAATCCTGGCAATCCCAAAACTCCCTACAATGCCAGAAGGTTTAGAAGTGTCTGTGATATTTCTTTGAGTTCTTCTGGGCACCTAGTTTATTAATACAGCCTTATTTATCTAGAAGGGAAACAGAATTAATTATTCTGCTCTATTTGTTTTTTGTTTTGTTTTGTTTTTACTGGTTATAAGCCCTTATTTCTTTACATTCTAACTCAAACTTTCTCCTCATTTTCATTAATAAAATGTCTGATAAACAAAAACCATTTATGAGTTTGAAAGATGGTTCAGAAAGTATTGTCATAAACTTAAAGCAGAAAAAAATGATACATCTTAGTCAATATCTGAGTTACTTCATTTAAAGTTGGTCATTCTGAACATATTTTTCTTACCATATACTAGTTCTGAAGCAATTTCAAAAGGGAAAAGTATCTTCTGAGAAGCTATGGACCTCAGCTAATTTTCTCATGCCTTTTTCTGTCATTAGAATTCTTAGGTCATGATAGACTGTGGGCAGTGAGGCTACAATGTACTTAGCTTTGTCTTTGGTAACTTTTAACCTGTATTTATTTGTCCCTCCTTATCAGTCTCTTCCAGGTGTGGTTTTAATCAATTTTTCTTTGATTCATGATCTAGTTATCCTGTAGAACTTCTCAAAGGCAAGGCACTGACTTGAATCCAATGTAACAAATGTGCTAGGAGCCAGTGTGTTGGGTCTCAACCTTCCACTCCTTTCTTGCTTTCTATTTTACAATGTGACATCCCTTAAGTGTCCCTCTATAGAGCTGTTTGTTGAACACACACGTGGTCATCGTGACCCTTGTTCTGATGGCCAAGACTTATTATCTGATTCTTTTTATATACAGAACTTATGAAATTTCTCCATATGAGATCCTTCCCACTCCCTCAGCCTTGTGATAGTATGCTGCTATGATTTTCCTATTTCAAATGCTGTAACATTTAAGATTCCCACTATGATGAGTTGTCAACTTCATTAGATTCAAAATCATCTAAGAGGCACATATCTGGACATGTCTGTGGGAGATCTTTGGAGAAGCTTAACCCGGGAAAGAAGACCTGCCCTTAATGTGAGTAGCATCCTCCCTGGGATGAGGCCCCAGACAAAATAAAAAGGGGGAAAGGATGAATCTGGCTGAGACTGCTTTCTGTCACCATGATGAATTATCCTTAAACAGTGAATCCAAATAAAGTTCTTTTGCTTTAAGTTACTTTTGTAAGGAATTTTGTAAGAGCAAAGAAAACAGTAATTAATTCACCCAGGGTCATGCTCAGCCCACACAAGCCCTGGTAGGCACACTTGAAGGATATGGTACAATTTCCTTTACAGTTTGCAGTGCCAATCCAATTACCTTTTCTTGTATGAAAATTCAAGGGAATGGTTCCTGTGTTCCCTATTCTCTAACATTAAACCCATAACATTTGGACCATGCTTACCTAGAAAATTCACAAAGAGTGATAGCTTTGCTTCCTTCACTGCATCTGACACGGTGCTTTTGGACAGAAGCCTGCAAAGCCTCTTCTACATCTGCTATAGTTCTTTTCCTGTCCTGGGAAATGGGAAAATGACCTCACAGGAGAAACCTCATACATCACATTGCTGGTACTCTCTGCCCACTAAAAGCACCACAGAGGTCTCACAATCAAAAAGCTGTCATCTGAGACTTGAAACATGCTTTCTTCTTTAAAAAATTACTTACAAGTGGCAATGTTTTCAGGTAGAAACTCCTTCCTAGGTTTTCCAAATTCCAAGACAAAACAGCTTAGAAGCTAGGAAGATAGAACAAAATGTTAATTGTCCTTTAAGAACTAAGCCTTAAAATTCAACCTTTAGATCTTCACAGTTCTTCAGAGCATAGAGATGTCAGCAAGAGAAGAAAAGCTGGTACTTGAAGTCCAACAGTTAACTACTAAGACAGGGACACGTGGTGAAAAATGATCAATAACATCAGCCACTCTCTCATAAGATAGATGATAGATAGATAGATAGATAGATAGATAGATAGATAGATAGATAGATAGATAGACAGGTAGATAGTAGATAGATAAATAGATAGATAGATCTATATATTATAAATCCTGCAAAAACTTTCCTAACAACCAACAAACTTGAAAACTGAGTCCTTAAATTACTGTTTAGACACATCATCTGTTGTAGTATTATTTATTAGGAAGAACTAAAGATTACATTATTTTATTGGTATCAAATAATATTCAGTATTATTTCCAGCATTTAAATATTCACTGTAGGCTACAGGGAATTCCTTTCAAATTAGTACTACTTATTAATTTAACCAAATATCTCCCAACAACTGTAATGTTAAGTACCGTCAGCACATTTTGGAACTTAAAATCCCTAGGTACATCAAATGTTCAGACATAGTATTCTCACCCAGTACTGATCCTTCTCTTGTCACAGTGCCTTTCCTTCCTCCTCATTACAGGGCACGGCAGAAACTGACATGCTCTTTCACTTGACCACACATGACTGGTCCTGAGACCTTCTTCTCCTGAGTTTGTTCAGACTAGAAAAGGAAAATACTTCCTTCTGCCTTGGGGCAGAAGTTACGAGAAGGGAGCACAGAGAAGAGTGATGAAAGACATGGAGAGCCAGTAAGAGGAATAGAGGTTCAAGCAGCAGTTTCCCCTTGCCTATAATATATCCACCGCTGACTTTCTCTTGATCTTTCACCTCAACTGTTACCATGGTTTTCTCCTGTGTTCTTAAGTAGTTCAGACTAGGTTCCAATTTTACACTGATGTATAGAATCAACTTGATCACAATATAATTAAAATATTGAACCTATGGAAATAAAATAACCAACAGCATCAATAGCAACAGTAACAGGGAACATGCAAACAGCAGTAGTGCCACTGGGAGCTGTGATACATTAAGGAACAGTAGAGAATAGCATCCTTGGATTCATTACATTCTTAGACCTAGGATTAGCAGGTGTGATTGACAATGGATATTAACATAGAATCACCTAAGTTATATATACCTGGATGCATCAGTAAGGTGTTTCCAGAAATGTTTAACTGAATAGAGAAGACCTGCCCTCAATATGAGTGGCAGCATTTTGTGGGCTTGGTGCTCAGAGAGCACAGAAAAGGAAAATACAGAAAGCCAGCTGAACACATTCATCCATCTATCTCTGCCACCTGAAACAACTGGCTAGTCCATACTCATAACGTTACACAGTGCTGACATCATGGCCTCTATCCCCTCAAATCAGGATCCAAAATTAACTCTTCCTTCCGTTATTTCTTTTTATTGGATATTTTATTTATTTACTTTTCAAATGTTATCCCCATTCCCAGTATCCCCTCTGGAAACCCTCTATCCCCTCCTCCTCCCCCTACTTCTATGAAGGTGCTCCCCCACCCCCACACACACTCCTACCTCCCTGCCCTGGCATTCCCCTACAGTGGAGCATTGAGCCTTCACAGGACCAAGGGCCTCTCCTCCCACTGAGTTCCAGCAAGGCCATCCTCTGCTGCATATGCGGCTGGAGTCATGGGTCCCTCCATGTGTACTCTTCAGTTGGTGGTTTAGTCTCTTATTTCTCACATACAAATGGAAAGAAGACTGCTGTGTAGATAAACTGGATTTCTTCCTTCCTTTCTTTCTTTCTTTCTTCCTTTCTTTCTTTCTTTCTTCCTTTCTTTCTTCCAACATTTTATTCTATTTCCTATTAACCTATCTCATTCAAAACCCCTAGCAATATTAAATTGAGCTACCTCCTCCAATCCTGTATCTCTGGGTCCTCTCATAGAGTTATGTGCATGAAAGCAACTCTATAAATAAGGCAAAGCTAGGGAACACAGGAAGAAACTCATTTGAGTGTGCAGGCTATGGTGGATGGGGGGGGTGGCAACTGAACTGAGTACAGGTACTTGGATTGGAAAGAGAAAGGAAAAAAAGTGTGTTGTGGGCAAAACTAAGAAACATCCCTGATGACAGGACCAGGTTGCTTGCCTAAGACTAAAGAATATTGTTCAGACAGGCATTAACTGATGCATTCAGCTGTCAAAACGACCCTGAAAGGATCCAGAACATCACCCTACACCAACACATCCATGAGGGTCAACCCTGGGGAGCCTAACCTCCAACTCAACCCCACCCATGCTTGGATGAACCAGAAATGAGCAGAGAGCCCTCCTTAGAAGTCCACTGGTGGACAGGGAAGAGCTGAATGGTTGCTGAGGCTGGGGACTTGCCTACTCTGTCTTGACTGTCTTTAATAATGGGGCTGGGGATAGACAAGATAGTGGAATTTTACATTTTGAGATTTCATCTCTGCTCAGTTTCTCTTTTGCTAGTCCAATGGAAACATGTTTTAAGGCAAAGAGCTAGACAAAGGCGTGGTACGAGAGCTCTGTGAATACTCTGTGAAGCTGGTTCGTGATCCTTTGGCCACCACACCTCAGAGCCTGATCCATGGACAAGTAGCAGCAGCACCACACATTTAAAATGTAGATCTGGGGCCTTAAACTGACTGAATCAAAACCTGCACCTAAACAATATGTCAAGGCTGTTTAAACCAACACTAAAATTAGAGAAGACTGGCCAAGCAACATGGAGCCATTCCAATTTCATGTTAGAAGTGTCATGATGAAAACGTATTTTAGAAAAGTGATTATGAAACAGGTTGAGCAATGCCAGGAAACAGGCAAATATTTGTTTCTCATTATTCACCACTTTCTCTCCTGATGAGCCTCACTGACCTGAAGGAGAACTTTACCTTTGAAGACAAATGTTCGCACAAAAGTGTGGGAGGTAATGCTGACACAGCCTTGGAAGATGGCTGAGAAAATTTCTTTTATGAATTTCTGACTCAGGACAGGTTATCTGTAGGAGGACAGGCCATCTGCAGGGGGACAGGTCATCTGCAGGAGGACAGGTCATCTGCAGGAGGACAGGTCATCTGCAGGAGGACAGGCCATCTGCAGGGGGACAGGTCATCTGCAGGAGGACAGGTCAGCTGCAGGAGTATGGGTCAGCTGCAGAGAGTTTTACCTAGAAGAGGGAAGACTCACACTTTGCAGAATGTTGAAAAGACAATTTAGGAGAGATGTAGAAAAACAGACATGGAATCAACCAAAGAGGAATCAAAAGTTTGCCATGGAATCGTGAAGGCCATCTGTATGCATTACAGGAGGCTGGAATTGAAGCAGGAAATGTCATGAAAAGAAATATGTGTTGATTTCACTGTCTTGCCACTTCAGAAAGGGCTAGATGTAATCAAACTTCCCATAGACTAGCAGTACTTAATAATAAAGCCTAAAATCCTTAGTTCACCTCCCCAACCCCTCATGCTGAAAAGAGAAAATTAACTCTTGTCCTCTGACCTCCATAAACATAATGTGGCATACACATGCATGTATACAAATCAATACATAAGTTTAATATTTTAATATTAAAAACAAAGGTAACATAATCTTTAAATGTTAATAAAATATTAATTTAAAATAGTAAATATAATAAATGCAATACTTTTAAAGAAAATAAAGAGAAAAAGACTTCCAAGATGAAGAGAAAATAAAACAAAAGTGACAAATTCTTCAAATAGGAGCAAAGTAATAAGGACCAAAGGTGTAACAATGGAGGGACCACAGGAAAAACACATAGTCTGCACGGGACAGACTGGGACCTAACAGAGGGCAAAGGATGGGCACCACATAGATTACAGCTAGCAGAAAGTAGAGTGTGGCACCTAGACATCACCTAAGAGATTGGAGTCTGTGTGCCACACATATGTCATATAACAGAACAGAGGTTGTGTGCCACCACACGTCACCTAACAGACTGGAGGCTGTATGCCACACACACGTCAACTAACAGAACAGAGGCTGTGAACCACACACATGTTACCTACCAGAGTGGAGACTGCACCACACACATGTCACCTAACAGAGAACAGAGGCTGTGCACCATACAGAAGTCCCCTAACAGAGTGGAGGCTGTGTGTCTCACAGATGTCATCTTACAGAGAACAGAGGCTGTGCACCACTCAGATGTCATCTAACCAAGTGGAGGCTGTGCATCACACAGATGTCACCTAACAGAACAGAGGCTGTGTACCACACACATGTCATCTAACAGAGTGGAGGCTGTGCATCACACAGATGTCACCTAACAGAACAGAGGCTGTGCACCACACAGATGTCCCCTAAGAGAGTGGAGGCTGTGCACCACACAGATGTCACCTAACAGATCAGAGGCTATGCACCACACAGAAGTCATCTAGTACAACAACAGGCAAAAGGGGGCAACATAAACTCCCAGAAAGAGATTAAATAGTGCATTACTAACCTTACATTTTAAAAATGCTAATGGGCTGGGCAGTGGTGGCACATGCCTTTAATCCCAGCACTTGGGAGGCAGAGGCAGGCGGATTTCTGAGTTCGAGGCCAGCCTGGTCTACAGAGTGAGTTCCAGGACAGCCAGGGCTACACAGAGAAACCCTGTCTTGAAAAAACAAAAAAACAAAACAAAATAAGAATGCTAATGGACAAAAAACTACTGCTGTTGAAAGTCATTGGGTTGTGGAAAAAATGTTGAACTAAACTAGCCGGTTTATTTTAATGATGTTCTGACATCAGAATAGAAAACAGGAGATGTGTTACTCTGAGAGAGCAGTTGTGCCTATATTTTCACCAGAAAAGAAAAACTGTGGGTTCCTCCCAAGTTGATAAAAATAAGATATGACAAAGAGATTAACCCCGAAGACATTGGCTACAGATAAGAAGATTGACAAGACCAACAAAATAGGAGATGTATATGTCTCTGTACACAGAGACAGCTCTGGAACCAGCTGAGACTTACCTGTCTGCAGCCAATAACACTTATTAGGCCAAAATTCAGTTTGACTTATTATCATATACCATCCTTTAAGATGGCATGAATGGGAAGTTACATTGCAGTTTGATTATGAGATCAAACTAACCTCCAAAGAAAGGCAGTCATCTTTCTTAATTGATTTTCCTTAATTGATCTGTGCACCCTGCATGATCCATATGAATGTCTTAACAGAGCTATGTGCTGCTTGTAAGGCTTGTATATTGCAGAACTGAAGAAGAGAAAGACAGCCCTGATGAGATTCACACTCTGGGAAACTGAGATTCTGGGAACTTCCATTCCAGCTCCTTGCTTGATTCTACCTCAATTACATCTAAGCTGTTTCCTCTAAAGACTTGCTTCCAGGACATTTCCAGAACAGCTAGATTACCCATCCAGCCTTTCAGACTGTTACAGTCAGGACTTTAGCTAACTTAGGAACTTTCTCAGCACACAGAGACTGGAAGGCAAATGATGCCAGCTAGTCCTCCTTTGACAAAACCAATTTTCCTATTTCTCTTTGGACCCCAGAAGGAAATTCTTCACCTCATTTCAGCTAGAAGCAAACAAAAGATCATCATCACAGTCTCTTAGGTTGGGTGTGGGACCATGAAAGGCAGCCTGGTTTCTAGTTGAGCTAAGGTTTAAACCCCGTGGACCCAATAGGAAATAACCCTATAAGGGATGGCAGGCATTTGACCATGCTTCTGTTAAACCAGGCTCCGGACATGAGACCACAGCTCTCCATAGGTCTGTGACTATGGGTCACGTAGTCCCAAGCCCTTCCACAGGTCATGTAGCCACAAGACATCCCCATGTTAATGAGGCACCTAGAGGCTTAGCCACGCCCCTTCCTAGCTACTATTTCAACCTTGCCCCTCCCTGAGGTCACAGAGGGGGGTACAGATTCACCCATGTCCACTCTCCAACATGACAATAAACATCCTGAAACTCTGGAGCCTTCATCTAAAGAGCCACATCTAGTCTCCTGCAGAAGGCCTCCCAGCGCTCCCAGCCATGGCCACCACCCAACCAACCAACCCAGCTAGCCATTGACAAGCCAAGGACATGGTCCCCACAAGACCCCACCATGCTCCTTCCCTTCCCTGCTTTTCTTTTCTTGGCCCCATATGCAGGCCCCCACTTTGTTCTCAGTTCTTCCACAATGTCCAGTGGCATCTGCTATGCTCAAGAGCATGGGAACCTGATGGAGCCTACTGCTGCACGTCCCAGGGACACACAGCCATGTCCCCCACCCCTGGCAGTGTTTCTGCAGTGGGGGCTTCTCACAGCAACGCACGCCCTGCAGTCCCTTCCCGAGCACCCAGGGCAGACACGTGGGGTGGATGGTTTTGGTTATTTTATGAATTATTGATATGCTGTCATTTTAGGGATAGTTTACAAATGTTGTAGTTTTGGATGGGGAAGAAACTAGAATCTCAGACTCAGAGATTTCTACATTTCCTTTCTTCTTCTCTATCCTTCTTTCTTAAGTAAAGGAAACAGGGGTAGAAGAGAAAAGGGGGATATAGTAATATAGAAATTAGAGAAATAAACAAATAGGGATCTGTTATTAAATTTACTCTTAAATAAAACGTTGTATAGGCATGATCTTACATTGATAGAAATCTTTATAATTGATGTAAAATTGAAGTTATAATTTCTTACACTGGTACAGAATTTGCATATTGATATAGGTTAAAATTTTCATTGATATTAATCTGTATATTGACACACAATTTGAAATTAATATTGTTACCCTTAGATAGGCATTGTGCCTATGCAATTCATTTAAGAATACATGGCTTTGACCCAGTCCTTCTAATAGCTGCTATTAACTGTTTAGTATGATTAGTAATACAAGTTAAGGGCCATATAACAAACTCATGGTTATGTTAGATTTGGATTCAATTATAATAAAGTGTTTTCAATTTACTCAAATAAAAATGGCTAGAGTAGTTAAGGTTTAACAGTTCATAGATAGTCTTTATATAGATAGATTGTCTTACTCAGGGTCTATTCCTGCACAAACATCATGACCAAGAATCAAGTTGGGGAGGAAAGGGCTTATTCGGCTTACACTTCCAATTGCTGTTCATCATGAAAGGAAGTTAGGACTGGAACTCAAGCAGGTCAAGGAGCAGGAGCTGATGCAGAGGCCATGGAGGAATGCTGCTTACTGGCTTGCTTGCTTCTCCTGGCTTGCTCAGCCTGCTTTCTTATAGAGCCCAAGACTACCATCCCACAGATGGTACCACCCACAATGGCCCTCCCCCCTTGATCACTAATTGAGAAAATGCCTTACAGCTGGATCTCATGGAGGCATTTTCTCAACTGAAACTCCTTTCTCTGTGATAACTCCAGCTTTTGGTCAAGTTGACACAAAACCAGTCAGTACATAGATAGTCTTCAAAAACATCAGCAATCCACAGAATGTGCCATTTAATGTTATTTCATTATTAAGGTTCATTTGACTATGTGACATGCCTGCTCCTGACAATTTCCCCTTCATAGTTCAAAGGAGAATTGAGCATCTTTACCTTCAGGAGAGGTTTCTTATTATGGCGAGTTAGCTGCTGGGCAGAAATTATCTATATCATCTGCAGACAAAATACAACCCAAAAGGACAAACAGATGTGGGATAGTCGACTGCTAAGATCTGCCATGTCAGAGTAAGCTAGTCCTTTATTTTCCTATTTCATTATTGGGTGTGCCAGATGGTTCTGGGCCAAAATGCTGAAGTCAGATGCTCCAATATTATAAGAAATTAGGGGACTGTCCTCGTAGTCAGCTGTCTCTACGGACTGTTTAAGGTTTAGAAGCTATGTTTTGTGCTTCATATATACTCAGGTAATATTTAATTTGTTCTCAAATTTCTGACAGGGTTGAAGACTAGTTAGAGTCTCTTAAGCAAACTTAAGTTGTTTAGCATTGAGAGATATGATATAGAGTTGAAAGGGTGTTTTTCAGATGGTAATGCAAGCTAAGATCAGAACATAACTCAGGTATAGAATTGTAAACTCTTTAATTGAGGATAGAGAATAGAGCCCTTTATCTAAATTGACAAGTATGATAGACTGGATGGTAAGCATATGTTATATTTTACTATTTGAATAATTGTGAGGATTGTCTTCAATTTATATCTGAGAGAAAAGAGTGTTTTAATTGGACAAAAGGGGGGAAATGTTGTTGGTAACCCTGGTGCTATTTGTATTTTGATGTTAACTCTGCTTCCTCAAGATGGGCTGCCCCTGATGAGGGGTAGATCACATACTCAGGTAATCACACTGAACCCTCTCCCCAGTCTGACTAGTCAAATAAAGGCTAGAGCCAATGATTGGGCAGTGAAAGGGAAAGGTGGGGCTGGAGGTCTCAGAGAGGGGAGGAGAGAAACAGAGACAGGGGGAGGAAGAGGGAGAGAAAAAGAAGGAGAGGGAGAGGGAAAAAGAGGAAGTGGAAGGAAGATGGAGCAGAACCATATGACCTGGAGAAGCTGCAAGTAGCAAGAGGTCTCATAGCTGAGGAATAAATTAGTATAGTGATAGATCTGTCCAATCTAGGCACATAGCTTATAAATATAATAACTGGTTGTATGTTTTTATACAGGCTTATTGAGGTAAGAAATTACCACAACATAGGGCTTTTCTAGATATGATGCTGCCGGCAATAGGCTGGACCTTCCAACATCATAAACAATCAAGACAATCCCCCATACACATGCCTATAGGCAAATATGCTCTGGGAAATCCATTCTCAGGTGACACTGGCTTGGTCAAGTTGAAGACTAAAGCTAAGAGAGAGGCTATACAGCACGTAGACTATTAACATAGAGAGGAGGCTGTGCACCAAGGAAGCTTGCCCACAGATGCTAAAGACTAAATGCCATGTAATCTTCACCTGCCATAAGTGGGCCTACTTAAGAAAGTTAAAAGATTTAAAAATAAAGCACTCTCTCAGAGGCAAAGGAGAGGAGAAATTGGGGGGCAGAGAGAACTCTATGTGGGGGACCAAAAAAGAGGCAGCATTTAGGAAGTAAATAAATAAAATAATTAAATAATAATAAATAAATAAGCTCATTTAATTTTTCTCAACTTTTTTAAACTGTAAAAACTATTCCTAACTCTTAGGCTGATCAAAAATATGCCAAGGCAATATGAAGCCTATAGTCTCAACTGATAATTCTTCTATTAAGTTGTCAATCATACTAATTTTCTTTTGTGACTAGTGACTGAAATTTTACTTTCATGTAGCTTTTGATCCACAAAGAATGTGGTATGAACCATTAGATTTTCTTAAGTTGATATAGTAGAATTAGCCTGCAATTCTATTTAACTTGAAAATGAGGAAGGAAAAGACTGGGATATCTGTGTAAGCAGTGCAGCACACTAAAGCATGAACTAAATGACTGACAATAAGTAGCATTCTCTGCCAACGTTTGTCAATTCAAGGCATCATCAATGGTGAGGGCTTTGAAACTTTGTCCAGTTTCTATTATTTTATCAATGTATCTGCTGTCTGACACACAATAGTCCCTTTAATGGAGTATAACTTCAAATTTTGTTGGTTTAATTTCACTATCTTTTTAATTAAAATATGGCAACAGTTGCTGCTCTATCACTTCAGGGAATAAATCAGAAGTGAGAACACTGCGTGACTATGAAGCAGGTCTGATCTGGTAAGGATGACTCCAGAGCCTTCTCCCATGGATATCTTCCTCTAAGTGAGGCCCAGAAGAGGCCTTTAATTGTTTTGTAGAACCACAAGTTAGGGCTTCTGTTGTCCTTCTCCTTACATTACTGTGGGTAAATACCAATTGTAACAAATTCCATTTGGAAGGAGAAAGACGCCCATTCAGTGAAGTCTGCACATCTAACCAGTCCAGGAGAAGAATGCATCAATTTAGGGGACTAGAATGCTGTTTTTCTGTTAATAGAGTGCACTACTGGATCCCAAAACTCATTCTACCCTCTATTCTCTACAAAGATTCAGACTATTCTGTGATAGTGCTTAAGAACGAGAGGCCCATTCCTCATGGTGCTTCCATCTACTAGACAGACACAGATAAAGAACAAACAATTCAATATGTAGCCTGTCATATGATGGCAGAGATCGTAATCCAACAGAGGACGGGACATAGGTATGGGTATGGTTTCTCTTTTATATAAGTTAGTCAAGGATCAAACCCTTAGAGGTGTAAAGGAATCAGGGAGCAATCCAGTGTGGGTATCAGAAGCATTCATAGCAATAGGGAATAGGAAGTGCAAAGTCCATGGCATGAGTGCATGCCGGGAGAGCTCCAGGGACATCCAAGGGGAAGGGAGAGCAGCATAAAGGGAGGCGTGCTCTGCTTTGTTCAGTGCTGTATTCTCAGTACTATTGGATGGCAGCAGTCACTGAAGGCGTGGCAAGTGAAGGAAGCTGGCTGATCGCAATTTCATCCACAACAAGAAAGAAATAGAATAGGGAGAGGACATGGAGAAAGGACAGAAAATAAAGCAAGAGCTCTCAAAGTCTGTCTCCAGTGAGGTACTTCCTCCAGCAAGTCTCTAACTTCTAAAGGTTCTGTAACTTTTTCAAGTATTGCCACCAATTGGAGAGCAAGTGTTCAACTATGTGAGCCTATGTTCAACTATGTGAGTCACTCAAATCACCCAGGTGCAAGTATTGCTCTAGTTACATTTCAATCACCGCTGTGAAACCATACGCGACCAAGCAATTTAAGGAGAGGAGGGTTTATTTTGGTACACACTCCAAGCAATGCAGGTGTCATGGTTGGAAGTTGTGGCAGCTGGTCATATGGAGCTGCAGGAGATAAATACTGGTGCTCATTCTGCCTGTTTCGTTACCCTGGAATCCGGGCCTATGGCATGGTGATTTAGGGTTCCTTCCCCCTCAGGCTATACTCTCTAGAAACAGCTCCACAGACATAGCTATGTCTTTTAGGTGATCCGCAAGCCTGTCAAGTTGACAATGTGACCAGATTTAGACTATTAACCAATGCAGGTTTTTCTCACAAAAATACTTGACACAGTAGAAAACACTTAACTGAACCATTATGTTTTGGGGACAAATACGGAAAACAGAAATTACAAGACAGAAGACATCTGAACTCTCCTCAGCTTCAGATGTGCTCCTTGAAAACAGCTCTTTTTCATCTTCATTTTTGTTTTTGTCTCTAGAGTTTTCATGGTATTTGTGACGAACTCATAAAAAAGGAAAACCAGTCATGAAATAGGAAAATATGGATCTCATTTACACATGTACAAAAATTCCAATTTCAACACCCAGTATTTGTTGGCCATGTGGTTTTATGTGGCCAAAAGACATAAATTCATTTAATGTGAAAGCCGGTAACATTGGGTGTTTCCACTACAAAGGGTATTGAGCTAGTCTCTGCCTTCCAACTCAAATACCTTTGAAGTTCAGAGGTCCAGAAAAGCTCAGTGATGCTGAAAATTAGAACAACTTATCTAAAGCCAGAATTTGGCAGAAGTTCCTAACTGAATTTGGCAGGAGTTCCTGACTGCAATATTGATGAAATTGGATGGACAGAAACCAGATGCAGGCTCAGTGATGCTGTGCACCATGTAGCAGAGCACACCTTCCTCCCTGAGGGAATGGGAAGAGCAGAGGAGGACACCCAATCCTGGTCCCGTTCTCCACCACAGGACCTGGGGTGGTAGGAAAAAGGAAGTGATATTCTGTCTGGTGTCTCTACTTTCTTAGGTTTACAAACATAAGATCCTCTTATCTCTCTATAATTACACTGAAACTATAACTGCTAGGACATACTGGATCATGTAAAGAGTTGTACTAGCTTGGAGGTAGTACCTGCCTTTGTAAAAATTAGATCTGGCTGGCTTTTTCCTCCCAGCCTTATGTCCTCAGATATAAGACTCAGACTCAAAATATATTTACAAGTATCTTGGCCATATAGCTATGCTCTTCTCGGAGTAGATCATAACTTACTATAATCCATTTACTCTATTCTATGTTCTGCCATGGGGCTGGTTAACTGTGCTCAGGTACCATGGGTCCATCTAATCACATCTTCCTGGGTGAATCTCCTGCACCTGACTCCATCCTAGAATTCTTTCTGCCTCCCTGACGCCCCACCTATTTTCTGCCTAAGCCATAGGCTTTTAAATTGACAGGTAATGTATCCATACAATACACAAAATGTTTTCTCTACATGTCTTAGTATGTTTTTTATCACTGAACAACTGAGACAGGGTAATTTATTTGAAAAGTGGTGGAGGGGCAGTTATTTAGCTCATAGCTTTAGAGGTCCAAAATCATGATCCCAATGGTGGCTTCTGTGAGTCTCTCATAAAAGATAGAAAAGAGAGAGTCAGTCATCAGCCAAGAAAGTCAAGCTTGCTACAGAACCATCCAACCTTACATGAACGCTAAGTGCCAAGAACCAACTGGATCCCTGAAGACAGCATTCGTCAGAGGTGATGCTCTAGTACTCTAGTTACCTTCCATGAGGTCCCACCTCTTAAAGGTCTCACCATTCAAGAGCCACATAGACACAATGCATCTGTCACATGTACCTTTGGGAACAAAATGTATACAAACACAGTAATGGCTTTTGCCTCTGGTTCCAGAAACAAGGAGACTAGCAATCTTCTTTTGGGGTGGCCTTTTGTCTTGAGTCTAATGAAGTAATGAAGAGCCAGGAAGGGAGTCCACGTAGTCCTCAGAGCGAACCTCTGTTATATTTTGAAGTAATACTGAAGAGGACCGTAACATCAAGGCTACACAGGTAGCTCTGTGGTGATGAGCATGCACTACTGCCCTTGTAAAGGACCAGAATTCTGCTCCCAGCACCATATTGGATAGCTCACAATCTCCTGTGACGCCAACTACAAGGGATGCAAGCACTCTTTTCTGGCCTGTGTGGGCACTTGTACATATGTTGATATACACAGAGAGAGACATACACACAAATAAAAATAAATTAAGTATTTTTTTAAAAAAGGAGCCCAGTGACTAGGGAGAATGCCCATGTTTGTAGAAGGCTCATGTTGTTCATTCACAGAATTTATAAAGATGATGAGAAAGTTTCAACCGAGTTTTCTATAATTTGATATTTTTTCAAGATTCTAGAGGAACACTAAGGGATTCTGATGAGCATAATAGAAAATGCACATGAAATGAGTGGATAAGATCAGGGTATGTGGACCCAAGATGGGCAAACAGAGCCAGGTAGGAATCCTAGAGCAGGTGCCAACTGTTTGCACCTCGAAACTGGACTAACATCTGGAGCATTAGGGAAAAATACAGAAGTTTTGATCTATAGAGAAGAAAACAAATAAAACTGAATCCATATCTCACATAATGCATGAAAATCAGTTCCAGATGGGTTAATATGTAAAAGACAAACTTTCAAAACCCTTAGAAAAACACAGGAGAGGTCCTGGACACTAGCAAGATTGATAAACCAGAAGATAGATCAAAGGTTAATATCAAATAGAATGGAAATCAAGGCATGATAATAAATGGCAACATTTCAGCCTGAAAGATGAAGCATGTCAAATATAAAAATATCATAAACATAAATGCCTAGGAATATAGATTCTAAGAATACATATTTAAAGAATATAGAATAAATATTGAGATAAATAAAATTAAAAAGGAAAGTGTCATGTCAGCAATTATAATTGAATATTTCAACATATCCTTCAGAGCCAAATAAATTAATCATAACAAAAAATTAACACAGCTCTCATAACTTGATATCTAACATATACATATATCTTAAATTATAGAACATTTTAAATTGATTGTGTAGCTCTGAAGCTATTGACAGTTGATCTTCTGATGGAAGGGATAGTGAGTGTTTTTAAAGAATATGGCCCCTTGGCTGTCTACTTGACATGCCCAGGAAGAAAGAACTTCAGTTGGGGAATTATCTTCATTATACTGACCTGTGGGCATATCTGGGGACATTTTCTCAGTTACTAATTTTTGTAAGAGTGAAAGACCCCCGAAATGGGGAGACCCTCACTCAAGTCTCAGGATGGCGAACCCCCCCAGTAACGCATGAGAGACCGTTCTTGATGTAAATACAAGAGGTCTATTCGGGCTTATTCAAGTGCACTAGGGCCGACTCATAGTCTATACAGAGACAAGAGGAGTCGACCCTTATCAGCTAAAATTAAAAGTATTTATAGGAAAGAGCAGATGGAATTTTCCATGCATCAGGGAAAAATACAGGGTTTCAGTTACATAAATGTCCTTGTGGTTTGTTTTTATCTTATGGCAGGGAAAACAGAATGTCCTTGGTCAAGCTGCCCCTGAGTTAGGGGAGTAGTGATGAAAAATGTGCTGACCAGAATGGGAGGAGGGGAGGGGGAAAGCGGGAGTGTCTGGGCTTATCCTGACTTGCCTGCATCTTTATTTTAACTCTTTAAGAGGACCCTATGCTTGGTGCCATCCCTGAGCAAGAGGGCCTGGAATCTGATGAATAAGCCATGGGGAGCAAGTAAGGAGTGTTTCTCCATGGTTTCAGTTCCAAGATCCTGCCTTGAGTTCCTGCCTTTTCCTCCCCATGTTGCTTTTTTGGCAACATGGCGTTTGTCACAGAAACAGAAAAGCAAACTGGCACACCCATGGTGGGTCAATCCTGCTGCAGTTAGGCTGCCCCACCAATGAGCATATGCACAGCACAGTCAGTGCTATTGCAAGGAAAGAGGGCAGGAGTTTAAGAAGGGGGGCAGGGGTGGGATGGGTCTGGAAGGAGTTAGAGGGAAGAACTGAGGGTGAATATGTACAAAGCACACCGTAGATATGCATGAAGTACTTAAATAATAAAATATGGCATTAAAAACTACTGAGGTGAAAATTTGTCAAAAATGTTGGGCCATATGGAAACTTAGATTTAGTAGCAAAATGGTGTTTTTAGAGCATAGGAATGAAAATCTTCAACACTTAGAAAAATAATGACGAAGGGGATTGGGCAAAGGGCAGTAGTGCAAATCCAGAGACAGAGTAGTGAGGAGAGCAATGATAAGAGCGGTGTTTGAGAAAAGCAGCTGGTGCAGACTGAAGCTCTGCCTGGAGACAGAACGAAGACAAGGAACATGTGCTCTTGCCACATAGGAACATGGACTAGACCTGAAGTGATTTAAATAGGTGATGGGGAATAGACAGGTAAGTGGTAGACAGATGAAAGATAGATGATAGATAGATAGATAGATAGATAGATAGATAGATAGATAGATAGATAGACGACAATAAATAGATGATAGATAATGATAAATGGATGACATATAGATGATAGATGATAAATAGATGATAGATAGATAGCAGATAAAAATGGATAATAGACAAATGATAGATAAAGAAATAGATGGATGAGAGAGAAAATCGATAGCTAGCTAGAAAGATAGATAATATACTGCTAGGTTGGTAATGGATTTTAGATAGATACATACATGAATGGATGAAAACAGGAGCTCTATATATTTTTTAAACCTCCAGCCAATACAATGAAAACAGTGACAAAAGGAAAACAGCACAAACAAACCCACCTCATCCCGATAGCACAGGAAAACTTTGGACTTGGAAATTTGTGCAACACACAGCATTAAAGAAGGAAAATTACGTGATTGTGAACCTAAAAGAGCAGTGGGGAGAGCCCATCACTAATTTTTATTAAAAGCACAGAAACAGAAATAACAAATTTGACTCTTTGTATGTGTCTACAAAACTGTAGAAAACATTACAGGCACAAAGACAGCAGCACACATCTAGAATGCCCATGCTCGGGGCTCCTAAGGTGAGATGAGAGGAGACAGGAGAGAATCCCTGGAAGGCGATGACTAACACCAAATCCTCTGATCCCCACAGGAGCACTACGGCATGCACACATCTAAACTCAAACACTCAGTATAAACACACACACACACACACACACACACACACACACACACACACACACACACTCAAATAGAAATAAAATCAAATGAATAGAGAGATGTTATATGTTTATTTCTGTTAAAATTATGAATTAAACATTGTCACTGAAATCACTGCATTGGACATAGGCTGAAGTACTTCCTCTAACCAAATGAAACAAAAGTGCAAGTGTGCTGGAACACTTGGCAATCAGCAGACATCTCCATTGATAGAGCTTTTAAGTTTCAGAGAGGACAGTAGGGGTGGCAGACAGAAAGTCTACAACAGCAAACACCAGACAGGTGATAGAAAGCCTGGCTATAGAGGAGATATGATGGTAATATGGTGGTGCCATTCAAGGTAGTAATTAGATCAAACAGGGAAATGGAAAGCACTTTGTATGTTGAAGGGGGAGAAAGCTGGAAATGGGTTTAAAAGTTTACAGAAGAGCTAACTGCTGGGCCAGCAAGCCAGCATGGAGCTTAGCAACACAGAAGTCACAATTGAAAAGGTTGGCAGGCACCGGCATCTGGAGTGACACAGAGGGACAGAGACACATCTGGCTTCTCCTCATAACTTTCCATCCACGCTTTTGTCCAATCTAGCCGAGAGGGAGACTGGGAAGCCCAGCACTCACGATGGAGCAAGATCAGGCAGGAATAAACGGGAAGAGCAGAGCGTTTGAGCCAATTATACTCGCTGTCCTTGTTATCCGAGTGTCTCCCTACCCAGGATTGCTGCTCCTACTGGGAGCGCCCACTTCTGCAGCTCTGGCGTTGAAGATTACATGGGTCCTCAAGGCCTAGGAACAGTGCTGGGGGCAGGCATCCCCACTGCCCGCACCTTGATACTTACTACACTCCACACACTCCACGAGTTTCCCCTCCCTCCTCTCTCCTTAAAGTTAACAAACGGTCCATTCATTCAGCGCTTCAATTCAAAGGTTGTTCAATTTTTTGAGGTTTCTGACTTGAAAACTCCAGAAAGAAAATGTTAGCCAATACAGAAAGCCAGGATAAATCAGAAAATTCTCAAACTATCCCTACAGGTGTTTTTTCTTTTGGAGTCTTCTATTATCTGAAAGGGGGGAAAATGACCAAGAAACTAACACTGAAACTGTTCCTAAATTTTGAAACACAGCATTAGTTTAGAAGGCACAACTCTCTCTTCCAAAGCTCTGCCCTCCTGCACTATTTTGTCCCTTCTGTTTTCCTAGGCAGCCCTAAGGAATGTCAAGATTTCAAATGTAACCAAAAATAAATATGTAAGTAATCCAAGTACTTCCGGCCATTGGTTTCCAGTGACTGTCACACACACTCTGCTGGATGGCTTTAGCTGTTTTCATCTCCCTGATCCTGACTTTTCAAGATGAATTCTTAAAAGAGAACTAAAATCCACCCCCAAGGCTTTATCAATCTGTCTTTGGATGGCAATGGCGTACAGTTTAAAGGCATGTGTAAACAAAAAAAATTATTCAGGATAGACACTCCAAATTTGTGAGGAGCCCAAAGAATTGCTTTTCTAGAAAAGCAAACTATGGCACTACTAATTTTCTATATGCAAGAAAATGCTGATGGAAAGTTTTGGGGATTGATGTTAGACTTGTTCTGGAAACCTTTCTAGGTCTGTATTCAAAACACTTCTACCAACCTACTCAGCCTGTGCCAAAGTTTGCTTTTCTTTCTCTACTGGTGTTGTCAACTAGTGAAACACACACTATTAGATTGCCTGCTGGTTTAAGAAAATGAAAGGGTGGTTTATTCTCAGGCACATTAGAAGTGTCACTCCAAGTGAGTGATTGGAAAACTGGGTGGAAGACATCTTGTGTAGCTCCATCTTGGAGGGGAGAAAAGATTACAATGGACAAGAAACAAAAGCATACACTCAGCTTGGAACCGAAGGACCAGATCAGCCTCTGGAGGAGAGTAAGGAAAAAGATGGGCGGTGGCTCGGACAGGATGGACTCAGAAAGGTCATGTGACTTCCTCCCAGCGTCACCAATGACCTTCCCCAGGAAAACCTACTCTCCAGAGCATCAGCTAAAGGATCTGACATGGGTTCCACAGAATCCACAGGCAAACAGTCCAAGGAGGGAATGCCTCACTGTTGCTATGGAGAGCTTTCATTGTGTCTGACAGAATCAGGGAGACTCTCGCAGGTGATATGGAGAAGTGGAGAGAGTGCTTGTCGTAAAGAAGAGTCTCTGGAGGCCAAAAGTAACAGGGGTGTGGAAGCTATGGTCCTGAAGCAGAATTAGAAAGCTAGAGTCTTCACCGTCTCAGATAAACATAGAGCCCCGAGAGGCTATGTGAAAACCAGGAGGCAACAAAATTCTGAAAGTAAATATGTGGAGGCAAAGCCATGAACACAGATACTAGACTGACCAAAGAAAGCCCTAGACAAAGCCAAGCAAACAGACACGAAACACAATAAGTTGTGTTAATAGAAATAATGTCCTTTATACTCAAGAAACAGACTTTGAGCTTACTAGCTATGTTGACTTTTAAGTGAAATAACTTTATATGTCATCATCTGCACCCAAAAATAGCAAATCGAAATGTTCCATAAAGTACCCACAAATTACTCAAACTTTAAATATGCTTTACAGTTTTTCTTCACATTTGGCTTCTTTTTCATTTCTCATTAAGACTCAAACTACTGCCAATGTTGAAATGTATGGTTTTATCATTTTTAGTTAAAGTTCTAACGTACTATCATATGAGAATTTTTTTCTTTTCCTTTCCATATCAAAGAGCCTGGCCAGCACATCCAAGCTTCCCCGACCATTTCAGATTGTTGTCTTAGTTTTTTTCTATTTCTGTGACAAAACAATATGACTAAGGCTTATCAAAGAAAGCATTTAACTGGGATTACAGTGTCAGGGGATTAGAACCCATGATGCCAGAGCAAAGGCAGCAGATACAGTTGAGAATTCATGTCTTGATGGCTGGAGTCCTTTGGAACCTCAAAGCCCACATGCAGTGACACACCTCTTCCAACAAGGCCACAC
The DNA here is from genome assembly GCA_028551405.1 of Uromys caudimaculatus. Lineage (NCBI taxonomy): Eukaryota > Metazoa > Chordata > Mammalia > Rodentia > Muridae > Uromys > Uromys caudimaculatus. The sequence goes on from CM052708.1 coordinate 98,402,687, forward strand.
CTCCCAGTCCTTCCAAACAGTGCCAAAAATTTGTGAGCAAGTGTTCAGATACATGATCCTATAAGGGCCATTCTCATTCAAACTATCACAATTTTGTTCAGGATTGTTAAACAGTAGTCAACCTCATCTTGAATATTTGGTTAATACCTGTTTTTCATTGTTTTGTTTTGCTTTGTACTCTTCTGATTCTTTATAGATGAGGAAGTATAAGGTGACTGACAAAGATCTGCCTGCTACTTCTACAAACATGTTTTCACCACTAAATGACACTGTTCTGTCTTTGAACCACTTTCACTGGGCACATATGATTGCATCAGAGTAGAGTTCATGTGTGACTGAGATGTGGAGGGAGGGTGCTTCTTCTGGAACCGGCCAGGGAAGGAGGAGCAACTGGCCGGTGATATTTTAACCATGTCTCTCACCATACCATCATGAAATAAATCAGTCTTTCTGTCACCGGGAGGGGAACATTTCCTTTAAACTTTGTCTTTCTTTGTTTTTTCCATCCCTTCACTCCCGCCATGGCACATGTGTGACGGTCACAGGACAATTGGAAGGAGCTGGTTCTCTGCTTTCCCAACATGGATCTGAAGAATTAAACTCATGTTGTTAAGCTGCACAGTGAGCAATTTTACCTGCTGAGCCACCTCAGAAGATCAATTTTATTTTATATAGTTTATATTAGAAAAATAAAATCTACTTATTTTCTTTTGAGTGTGGAAATTTTTATTGAAAAAATATTTTTCATACAATATATTCTGATTATGGTTTCCCTCCCACAAGTCCTACCAGAAGCTTCCCATCCACCCAAATCCACACTCTTTCTTTATGTCATTATAAAACAGAGTAATAATAATAATAATGATGAAAATAATAATAATAATAATAATAATAAACAAGAATAGGAAGGAACAAGCAAACAGAAAAAAAGAAGACAAATAAAAAAATGCAAGAAACATATAGATGCAAAGACATACACACTCACACATACACACAGAAATTCCATAAAAATACAAAACTGAAAACCATAATATATAAACAAAAGACCTGTAAGGCAAAATAAGATGACTAGATAAAGCATTAATGTAACAAAATCCTCCAGAAATCCCACTGAGTACATTCTGTGTGGAATATATACTGCTAAAACCCACTTATTTAAACAGCATATTATCTTCCTTCACTTTTACCTTTCCTTTTATCTTCACAACCTAAGATCAAACTAAAACATTCTGCAAAGGTTTGCCCCCACTTCCTCAATTTTGATACATACTAATCATCTATAATACTTAAAAGTCACTCTGAATTATTTCTAAATGTTGACACAGCCAAAGTACAGAAATCAAAGTAAATCACCTAGTATAATCACAAGATGTGCTGAAGTTAACTTATATATTCATAGAATGGTCCAGAAGTTTTATTCAGAGGCATAGATCCAGGAAAAGTATTTGTGCACACTGAAAATCAGGTTTGAAAAGTTTTATAGCAGAATTTCTCAGACTATATCAGAATAGAACTGTTTGTCCTTCAATGGGAGAAAATGTAACAATGGAATATTACTCTGAAATTATGAAAGAAGAAAGTAATCAGTTGATATATAATATATGAAATATATATTAGTATATATAATAATGTGTTATAATATGTGTACTATATATAGTATATTAATTATACTACCTTGGCTAGGGATATAGCTGGTAATACAGTTGCCTATCATGCATAAGGCCCAGGGTTTGATCTCCAGTACTACCAAAAAATAAAAAGGAGAAAGAAAAAGTGTTGTGGATTTCGTTTAATGCTTGTATTATATTAATTGGGTTCCCAAAATTGCATGAGAATCCTGCATGTAAGATGCTGAAGGTCCCTGCCCCCAGTTGGTTTTAATTATTAAATAAAGGTGCCAGCAACCAAAGACTGGGCAGTGAGACAGAAGCAGGAGTTTAGAATTCATGGGCTAGGGGACCCCCAAGGAAAAAGGAAGAAGAATCACCATGCTAGGAAAGTAGAAAGATTAGACTTGAGAAGTGTAGGACAGAGAGACAGATAACATGTAAGAAGAGTCTGGGATCATGGCCCAGGAGGACTGGAGGTCTGGGTCAAGGACAATCAAGATGGAATATAGGTTTTAGTAAGCAATAATTCAGGAATGTTGGAGAGGGGACTGTGTTAGCTGCAGAGAAGTTTAGAAAGGCCCAACCAGTGAGCTGATTAATGCATATTAAATATAAGGCGCTCTCTCTCTCTCTCTCTCTCTTGCAGAGGATATGAGTTCAATTCCCAGCATCTCCTTTAGGTGCATCACTGCCCCTATAACTTCAGCACCAGGGCACTATATTAATGTACAGACACCCACCCTCAGATAGACAGACATACAATTAAAAATAAAATCTGTTTTAATTTCTAAAACATTTAAGGAAGTAATGAAAATGATTCCAAAAGAAATAAAACTAAATGCATAGGACCAAATTTAACCAAAAACTTGCAAGGTGCTTAGAGAAAAAGAAAAAAATTAAAATCAAAATTAAAAAAAGATCAAATAAACACAGGAATATCCCATGCTCACACTTCACTGGTTGATGTTAAGATGGAAATGTTCCTGAAATCGGTCCACAGATTTACCATAAATTCTATCAAAATCTAAATTGTCCCTTTAAACAAAACAATGATTTGATCTTAGAACTCATATGGAAATACAGGGGATCAAGAATAGCTAAAACAGCCTTGAAAAAGAACCAGTTGGTTGATTGACATGTCCTGGTTTCAAACATTAGGAAAAGCTGCAGTACTCAAAACAGTGTGGCATCGGCATCTGCCAAAGAATGTAGAAAGCATTTAAAGAGATGGAGATTCCAAAGGCAAAACTTTATATTTCTGGTCAGTTGAATTCCCATAAGGGGACCAAGATAATTTAAAGAGAATAGAAATTCTGATTCCCATAGGGAAAAGAAAATTTCAATCTCTACTGCACAGCACACATTAAAAGTAACTGCAGATGGATTATTAGTCTGATTGTAGTAGATGTGAACCTCCTAGAAGAAATAACAAAGTAAATCTTTGGTCCAGTGGATGAAGTGGATAGCCTAGCTGTGATGTCAAAAACACGACAAAAGAAAATATAGAATATTTTTTAGAACTGAATTGAACATTAAATATTTTCAAAGACTATATTGTGAAGGCGAAAAGGAGAGCCCACAGAGAGGGAAAGACTAGTTCAAAATGATAGAAAGAGGCTGACCATCACCACTTCAAAATGCTCTAAAATCCAAAATTCTCATCACCATATAATACCCCGAGGAGGAAATCCATATCCTACCCTCTCTGAGGCACCATGGTCACAACAGGTACATGCTGGAAATATTCTACAGCCTTGCTTTCAGGCTACTTCACCTGTAAACCCAGGCACCAGCACGAAGCTATCTTATTATGCGTACACACATACCCACAAACTCAGAGAAATTAAACTTCAAACCATTTAAGATGCAGATCATTTCAGATAAGGAGTTCTCCCTCCAGTCAAAGGGATCTCAGTCCAGAACCAACAAGAAACTTACAATTCAGCAATAAAAAGACAATCTAATTTTTAAAATATCTGTGTACATGTCTGCACACATAGGCATGCAAGTGGGTATGCATCTGACAGCACTATGGAGGCCAAAAGAAAGCATCTGGGGTTGGAGTTACAGGATGACATGGGGGAAATGGAGGTGACGCTTCATAAAGAAAGTTACAGCTAAATTCATGATGTCTTGGTTTTTAATAGATGAATAGTGTTCCATTGTGTAGATGTGCCACATTTTCTTTATCCATTGGGGGACATCTAGGTTCCAGTTTCTGGCTATTACAAATGAAATTGCTATGAACATAGTTGAGCAACTGTCTTTGTGGGATGGTGAAAGAGTTTTTGGGTATATGCTAAGAAGTTGTATAGCTGGATCTTGAGGTAGAACTATTTCTAGTTTTAGTTTGCAGCCAAATGGATGGATCTTGAGAATACCGTCCTGAATGAGTTAACCCAATCACAATGGAACATGCATAGTGTGTACTCACTTATAAGTGGATATTAGCCATACAATACAGGATTCCCATGTGTGAAAGGTTTGAACATGCTTAGTCCAGAGAGAGGCACCATTAAGAGGTGTGGCCTTGTTGAAGTAGGTGTGAACTTGTTGGAGGAAATGTGTCACTGTGGGCATAGGCTTTAAGACCCTCATCCTAACTCCATAGAAGCAAGTCTTCTCCTAGCTGCATTCAGAACAAGAGGTGAAACTCTCAGCTCTTCCAGCCCCATGCCTGCCTGGATGTTGCTATGCTCCCACCTTGACAATAATGAACTGAACCTCTGAACTTGTAAACCAGCTCCAATTAAATGTTCTCTAAGAGTTGCCTTAGTCATGGTGTCTGTTCACAGAAGTAAAACCCTAACTAATACACCATGTTACACTCCACAGACCCAAAGAAGCAAAATAAGAAGGAAGGCACAAGCAAGGATGCTTGAATCTCACGTAGAATGGGCAACAAAATAGCCATAAGAGGCAGATGGAGATATGGAACTGGGTGGAGAGGAGATGGGGATGGGGAATGCGGGGGTACAGGAGAGATGGCTAGATGACCATGAGAATGAATGTAAACCTGCAACTGACAGTGGTGAGAAGGTGGGGGGGGGGGGGAATCTCCAGGAAGAGACAGAGACCTGAGACAAGGGAGAGGCCTAAGAATCAATGTGGCTGTCCTTAGCTGTGACTCACAGCATTGGGTAAATGGAACCTGAAGAGGCCACATTTTGTAGCCAGGCAAGAACCCCAATGGAGTGATAGGGACACCAACACACCCACAAAACTTTTAACCCAAAATTTATCCTGTCTACAAGAAATGCAGGAACAGGGAATGGCACAGAGACTGAGGGAATGGCCAACCAATTTACTGCCCATAAGGACCTCCACATAAAACCAGAAACACTGAATCTAATAGAAGAGAAAGTGGGGGAAAGTCTCAAACACATAGGTACAGGGGGAAAGTTCCTGAACAGAACACCAATGGCTTATGCTCTAAGATCAAGAATCGACAAATGGGACCTCGTGAAATTGCAAAGCTTCTGTAAGGCAAAGGACACTGTCAATACGACAAAACAGCAACCAACAGATTGGGAAAAAATCTTTACCAATCCTACGTCCGATAGAGGGCTATTATCCAATATATATAAAGAACTTAAGAAGTTCAACTCCAGAGAACCAAATAACCCTATCAAAAAAATGGGGAACAGAGCTAAACAGAGAATTCTCAACTGAGGAAATTCGTAGGGCTGAGAAGCACCTAAAGAAATGCTCAACATCCTTAGTCATCAGGGAAATGCAAATCAAAACAAGTCTGAGATTCCACCTCACACCAGTCAGAATGGCTAAGATCAAAAACTCAGGTGACAGCAGAGGCTGGTGAGGATGTGAAGAAAGAGAAACACTCCTCCATTGTTGGTGGGATTGCAAGCTGGTACAACCATTTTGGAAATCAGTTTGGTGGACCCTCAGAAAAATGGACATA